>VZRV01001561.1:643302-700933 GCA_013398115.1 Falcunculus frontatus | reverse complement strand
GGCGGCGGGGCGCGGGGGGTGGTGGTGGGTCACATCATCCGCGCCCCCGGGGGGATCGTCGCTCCTGGATCGCAGCCCTTTAGGATCTTCCAGGGATCTCCCGCCGCGGGGATCCGCCCAGCCCCGCCCCAGGGGGATCAGCTAGGATCCGCTTGGAGCGGGATCCGCTTGGAGCGGGATCGACTTGGTGCTGGATCACGTGGGATCTGCCTGGAGTGGGATCCACTTGGTGCCGGAGCGCGGGCAGTGGGTGCCGGTGTCTGGGATTGGCCTGGCAGGCACAAGTGTGCTCCCAGCTCTGGGGATGCCCGCTGGATCCCGGGTGATCCGCTCAGAGCGGGATAAACTTGGGATGTGGATTCATAAGGTGTGGATCTATACCGGAATGTGGGTGCTGCCACCTTAGAGCTGCGTTGCCAGGAGGGTGTCGGGTCGTCTCCTGGCTCTGTGGAGATCCCTTCTGGATCCCTGCTGATGCTCAGCCAGTGGGCGATGGTGCTGGGAGCAGCATCACAGGGGGATCTGGAGTGTGCTAAGGAACTCCTGTCTAGATCCCACTGCGACCTGGTGGGATCCACTTGGGATTTACCCCAGGGGGACCCACTGAGCGGCTGGCAGGGTCCCACCACAGCCCTGCCTGGAGGCACTGATCCAGCTCCCCAAACCCACCTCCCCATCCCACCGAGGTGAGGGGGATCCCCGTGGAATCCACTGCTCGGGGATCCCTGCTGCCCGCTGCCGTCTCTCCCGCAGGCTCCTCTGGGATCCGAGGGCTGGCTGGGAGAGCCGCCGTCGCGCCGGGACCCGGGCAGCCAGGAGGCCATGCTGCGGGTGCTGGACGCGGGGCTGGAGCGGTGCCTGGCGCTGCACTCGGCCGTGCAGTGCATCCCCGTGCCCCGGCACAGGTAGGGACACCGGCACGGCCACCACCCTCCCACCGGGACTGGCCTCACTGCGGGAGCCGCGATTTTTTCTGCAGGAGGACTTTGGCCGCTGTTGGCCACGCCGGGATCCCCGGCAGTGAGCGGCTGTCCCGCTGTGGCAGCTCCGGGGACTCCCAGCTGGGAGCATCACCACGTTATGCATTTGCAAAATGCTTTCGGGTGCTCTTGACCTCTTGGTTTGTTTTTTAATGTAAATTTTTAATAGGTTTTTTTCCACCTCAAGGAACTGTTTGGCCCCAGGCAAGCCATCCCCATGCCCCTGGGCAGGATGCAGGTGCCAGTACCCTCTGGCACAGTGCTGCCCACGGGCATGGAGGGTTCGCCCCGGCATGGCACAGGCAGTGGCATTTTGGCAGCCTGCCTACACTGCTGCCTGTGCCATGCCCAGGGGGATTCCACCTGGCTGCTGGGATGATTCCTGGAGGGGTCAGCAGCATCTCAGGGTGCTGCAGGTTATGGGACACCTGTGGGTGCCTTTCCACCAGGTGATGCCCCCAGCACAGTGGGGCCACTGAGACCCTGTGCCATCCTTGTACCCCCACACAAACCACCCTGGGGTGGGTGCAGGCTGCTGTGGGTGGGAGGTCCCGGCACCTCAGGGGGATGGGGTGAGTGATAGAGGGTCCTGGGGGCCCGTTCATCCTGACACAGCCCCCTCTGCTCTCTCTGGCAGGAAGCTCTCGGGCAAGGCGGGCATCGACGAGGTGATGGCAGCTGCGGTGCTCACCAGCCTCTCTGCCAGCCCGCTGGTGCTCGGGCACCCACCGGCCACTCATGCCGCAGGTAAGAGCATGTCCCTGTCCCCCCATCCCTGGACACGTGTCCCAAGGCAGGACCTGACTTTCCTCTTCCCCGTCCTCACCAGAGCCCGGCAGCGAGGTTTGGAAGGAGGCTCCCGCCATGTCCTCCAGCTGCAGCAGCAGCAGCAACACCAGTGGGGACTGGAGCTGGGACCCCTCCAGCGACCGATCCACCCCCTCCACCCCCTCACCCCCCCTCTCCAGCCACGTCCCCAGCACCTTCCTGCCTGGCCCACTGCCGGATGAGGGCCCTGATGAGCCCGATGGCACCCACTTCGTCTTCGGAGAGCCCACCCCACGGAAGAGGAAGGTGGGATGAAGCTGGGGATGATGATGGGGGTGGAGTTGGGTTATGGGAATAGTAAGGATGGGGATGAAGAGGAGGATGAGGATAAGGATGGGGATGACAGTTGGGATGAGGTTGGGTACATGAATGAGTTTGGGAATGGGGATAATGAGGATAGGGATGAGGAAGAGGATGACATTTAGGGTGGGAATGAAGAAGATGAGGTTGGAGGTAGGGATAAAGGTTGGGATGAGTTTGAGGATGTGGATGATGATGTGGGTAAGGTTGGGGATGACAATGAGGATATTGTGCCTGGGATGACAGTGGGGCTGGAGGTGAGATTGGGAATGAGGATGTTGATGGGGATGGGGCTGCCAGCCTGATGCCTCTCTCCTGCAGAACTCCACCAAGGTGATGTTCAAGTGCTTGTGGAAGAGCTGTGGCAAAGTCCTCAGCAGCTCCTCAGGGATGCAGAAGCACATCCGAACTGTGCACCTTGGGTAAGCGCATGGGGTCCCCCCGGACACCCCCAGACCCCTTGGTGCCCCTTGCAGGGTCCTGCCATGCCAGAGGAGAGTGTCCCAGCCAGCCTCTGCTCTCCCCGCAGCCGGAAAGCCGACCTGGAGCAGAGCGATGGCGAGGAGGATTTCTACTACACGGAGCTGGACGTGGACGTGGACGCGCTGACGGACGGGCTCTCCAGCCTCACTCCGGTCTCTCCCACCTCCTCGGTGCCTCCCGCCTTTCCCGGCCCTGAGGCTCCTCTGCTGCCGGCGCTGCCGATCCTCGACCTGGCCCTGGCCTCCCCCTGCAGCCCCCCGGCCCCTCCCGGCCGCTGCCATGTCCACACAGACCACGCGTACCAGGTGAGGGGGATGGGGAGGGAGTGGGGACAGGGATGGAGTGGGGACGGGGAGGGAGTGGGGACAGGGATGGAGGTGGGGCTGCTGTGCTCCCTCATCACCTTGTCTGACAGGGGCCGTGTCCTCTCTCTCCAGGGCTGCCGGACCCCCCCGCGGCCACCGGTGTCCCCCACTGTCCCCACCCCACCACCGCCCAAGCCACCGGCCGTGCCCAGGTGAGCCATCGCCGTCATGCCCCACCCTGTCCCNCCCTGTCCCGTCTCCCCCCCGCGTGTGTCCCCCTCGGTGTGACTTGTCCTCTCTGCCCGCAGGCGGCCGCGGGGGGAGGCCAAGAAGTGCCGCAAGGTGTACGGCATGGAGCACCGGGAGATGTGGTGCACGGCGTGCCGCTGGAAGAAAGCCTGCCAGCGCTTCCTCGACTGACGGAGCCCCGCCGCTCCCTCCCTCTTGCACATTTTGCACTCGAGGTGCCTTCGCGCCCCCCCGGCCGCCCCCCCGGACTCAGGGAACGGCCCCCCGAAAGCTTTATGCACACACACAGCCCCCTCACCACGGAGTTTGTCCCCCCTGCCTTTTTCTCCCTTTGAAAATAAGCTAAATCCAACCCCGCTCCTTGCCGGCGGGGGCTGGCGGGGGGCGTCCGGCTGCTCCCGGCCCCCACTCCGGTTTGGGGACGCCCCCACGGCTCAAATAAGCTGTGCCTGCGGCCGGCGGGGGCTCGGAAAAGGGGGTGTCTGTCCTGCCCCCCGCCTGCTCCCGGGGGGCAGCCCCAGTGCCCAGGGCAGAGGTGGGCGCCTGCCCCCCCTCGCCCCCCCCAGGGGGGTTTTTACTCTTTGTAATGTCATTTCTCTCTCTCGTTTTGGGGAGCCCCCACCGGGGCGATGCCCCGGGAAGTGCCTGCAGGAATGCGCCCATTTGCACTAAGCCAAACTGCACAAAGAGGGGTCTTTTTGTTTTCCTTTACTTTTTTTTTTTTTCTCCTTCGTGTGGTTTTTATTTTTTAAATAAAATATATGAAAATTCGTATTTTTACCTACTCCCTCCCACAGCACGAGAGCGCGCGGGCCGCGGCGCTGCGGCAGCAGGGTGCCTCCAGCCCTGGGCGGGTTTCAAGGGGTTTAATTCACTTTAAACCCCCTTTTTACCCAAAAAAACCCCTTTTTCCCCTCTGAATCCTTTCTCTCCTCTCATCCTATCATTCTCCAGCCCAGGCAGCAGCTCGGGTTTGGCCAGGTCGTGCCACCCCTGCTCCTCTTCCCATGCAGGGAGGAGACAGGGAGGGGTGGTGGCCCTGCCACCCTCCTGCCCTGTGGGAAGGTTCCCTTTGCATCAGGGACCCCCCCATTGCAGGGTCCCCCCTTGCAGGGGTTCGGACACTGCTTTGGCCCCATGGGTCAGGCTGGTGCTGTGCCTCCACTTGTCCCCTCCGGGGATGTGATGTGTCAGATCCAAAAGAAAAAAAAATAAATATTTGGATTTTTTTTAAATGATTCCTGTTCTTTAGTTACTATTAAGATAGGCAGGGTGGGCACCCCCGGCTCCTTGGCACCCCCAAACCCACTGCTGTCATCCTCCTCCTGCCATCCCACATCCCCCAGGGATTGCATCACCCTGTACATCCTCCTGGGAGTTACTTTAATTTCAGATAAAGACCAAAAAATAAGGAAATTGCCACCAACAGGCAGCAGGGGGGGAGGGAAGAAGCAACAGGTGCCTGTTTGGGATGGGGAAGGGGGAGGGAGCAGCACCCCCAGCCTGAGGGTGAGCAGGGCTTTTTGCTGGGGTGAAAGGGGGTTTTGAGGATTGAGGGCCCCCATTCCAGCATCCAGGAGCAAGGGTGGGGTGCAGGACCCTGCAGCATCACAGGGCTGCACCTGGATCTCCCATGTCCCCCCATACTTCCACGCAGGGCAAGGAGGAAAATAATAATTACGTATCAAATAAAAAAGAAAAAGCAGACAAAACTGTAGCAGCAATTTCCCAATTTATTGAAACTGATTGATTTTTGCAGGTATGTCTAAGCTAAATCCCATCACAAAGGTTCTATCCGAGGGGCAGCCCCCGGCAGGCGAGGAACTGGGCAGCAACTAGAAAATAAAATCAGATTGACCTGAACTACATCGACAGAAAATCAGTACAACACAGCATGTTCTCCCACTGACTTCTGGTTACGAAATCTCCTCAACCTCCCCAAAATATTAAACACATCTTCAATACAAACACAGGTTTATAATAATTAATATAAAGTCAGTATAATATAGAATATTCCCAGCAAAAAAAAAAAAAATCAACAATCTTCAAACACCGTCCTTTTTGTGTTTGTTCAGCTTTATTTTTGTAGACAGGTTTAAAGCACGTTGAAAAATAAATATATATGAAAGCATACACACAGCACTCTGACTAGGGGGACAAAAAAAAAAAAGGCTGAAATTCAAAACATGATTCAGGATCTACAAAATCAAAGGAACCATTAATTATGGCTTTCATAGGAGTCTCACGTGTCAGAGAATGAGCGAAAATTAGATTATCTTTCAGAATATTGCAAAAAATTCCAGTTTTTGCATTGTTTTCATGGAGTTTCTTTCCTCGAGGATGATGTGCAAAAGGGGGAGCTTTGAGGCGAGGGTGCTCGGGGTCAGTCCCAAAACACACCCACCCAACCCCACAGCCACAGCTTTGCTTCGGGGAAGCGGAGTGTTTAAAGGCAGGAGTGGGGAGAGGAAACAAAAGGGGAAGTAACGCTGGAGTGGGTTTCCTTCCGGACAAAAAATACTCGTTTTGTTGTCCAAAAAACTGATTTTTGATTAAAGAAAAAAAAAAACCCAAAAGAAAAGGGAAAGGACAATCACCTTGCAAACTTTCATTAGGGAAGGCCCCTCTGCCTCCCCACAAAGCTGCTCCGCAGCTGTGAGGCTTTGGGGTGACCTTAAAAACCACAGAACTGGGGAGGTCATGATTTTAGTAATATTTTTGGAAATCCCAAATCGACACAAGGACCTCGTTTGTCTCCATCCTATAAGATGTTCTCCAAGTCCATGGATCCCTGGGATGTTTTCCAGAGGGCACAGACAGGATGATGCCCTCTGTCCTGTTCCAAAATGCTCTCTACTCCTGGCACTCAGATTTAAAATAAAGAATGAGGGTAATCAAGGAATTCAAGGAGGAACATTTACATGTACAAATGCTTTTAAAAAATGGGTTGCAAGTTCTCGAGACGGAGTGTATCCATGTTTAACCTCTAAGGGAGTTACTGTTTCGGAACTAAGTCTGTATATATATACACACACATATATATATTTAGAAAAAATTAAAAAAAGGGAACCTCAGTGAAGTATACAAAGCCCTGAAGGGAAATACAAAGACGAGATGCAGAACAGGCAGAATTAGTGGGGTTTTGTTTAAATCTTCAAGAGCAGAAGTTTGCATAGGCAGTAGATCCGAGAGACCCCGGAGAGAAGCTGGAGGAATGCGATCACCTGGAGCGACTGACGAAGTTTATAAAGTTTCAGCATAAAAAACGCACCCAAATTCCATTTTTTCAAACCCAAGTCGGAGCACGGAAGGTGAAAGATGAATCCTTGCGTTTCCAACTCTGCACACCTCCATCAGAACAAAGCACTTCAGTAGACATCAGGTGTTAGAAGGGTTTTATTTGGTACATGGTGTGTGTTAGTGGGACAGAAGCACGTGCGAGGTTATAACATGGGAAAAGTTAGTTTTTATGTGGGTTTTCCATTTTTCTCTCCTTTTTTTTGTTTTTGCTTTATTTTTTGCATCCTCAGCTCAAAGAGCCTCAAAGTGGCACATTTAGGAAACACTCCTGAGCACTGCCCGGCTCTCTGCTCACCCTTAAAAATAAGGAAAGAAAAGAATACAATATTTCCAAGGGAATTGTGAGGAAAGCTCGGCACTCTGTAACTCTGATGACAAAACTGAGTTACCCAAGGGCAGGGAGGAAGAGGAGGGCTCGGCCCACAGCTGGTCCTCCTCAGAAGGTGGATGCACACACCGGCATTGGAGGGGATGGGCCATCGGAATGTCACACAAACCCAGGGGTTTGAACTGTTTGCGTTTTAAAATTCTCTTTTAAATAGATTTTTACATAAAAAAGCAAAGCTACAGATAAATCTTTAAGTACTGTATGTATTTGTCTACACGCAATAGGTGAGGCTGCACGTTCACGACCTCAGGCACCCCCACCCCCTCCATATTTACAGGGTAAATGACAATAAATACAGAGCCCACACTCTGGGGGAGCCAAACTGGGGTAAGGGAACAGCCTCCTTGCTCTGGGACCCCCCAAAACCACTGGAAAAGAGTATATAAAGGTCCAATTGTGACATACTGGGTGGGTTTTTATAGCTTTTTAAATAGGGGAGGAGAAGGAAAAGAGGCTAAAACGCAAAATGAGATTTTTACAAGAACAATGTTCCTGCATGACCCACTCTGCTCTTCCCTTATTTAAGGAAGAGGGTTATCCATGCTCGCTGCATAAAGCAACAAGTCCCCCTAACTCCTCCATTCCAAGGGACAGCAGCAGCAGCAGTGCTGGTGTGGCCCCACTGAGCCACAGAGAGGGTTTTAGGAAAGACCCGTGTTCCCACATCACTGAGCACCCCCACACCGACGGGGCAGGAGCCTGGAGGCTCCCGGTGGAAGCAATGGTGAACCAGGATGATGGATGCAGAGAGAAGGTGGTGAATGTCTGCAAGGAACGGAGGAGCAGAGAAAGGGAGTGAACGCCATAAACCCAGGATGCAGCTGGAAAGGGGGAATGAAGAGAGAACCAGCTCCTGCAGGTGCCAGCATCGAGGCTCCCACTGCACTCCACGAAACCCTGGCACCGAGTGGCTTAAATCCTTTCAGATTGTTTGCTTTATGGGGGTTTATTGTACAATATACTTTTAATTCCTTTGCTGGGTGGAACCACACTTTTCCTCACGGACCACCAGGCCTGCAGGAAGGAAAATAGCACCTTGAGCCGTTTGGCTTCTGGCAACGGGTTGTCTTTCGTGGCAGGTTTCAAGGTACCACAGTCACAGACATCGTAGAAAATTGCTCGATGGCAAGGAAGGAGTGAGGTCTTCAGCTTTTTTTTTTTCTGATTTAAAAAAGCACCAGAAGCAAAGAGGTGAAGGTAGAACAAGCTGTTTCTCAGGAGCAAGACAATTCCAACACACGCTGTTGCTGTTGTTATTTAGGTGTAGCTGGAAAAAGGCAACAGTGGCCGATACGAACAGGGAGAATCCAACTACCTGGCACTGCCCCACAGAGTCTGAGGTGACGCTGAGAGAGAAACCTGGTTCTTATTTAAAGAAAAAATGGTTTATTTGAAAATTTACATGGAAGCAGTGCAGCTAAATCTGAAGGTTTTTGTCGTGAATTAAGTAGGTGTTAGACCTACCCGTGATCAATGAGAATGTTGAGATTGGCAAGGAAGAACAAGGTACCCAGGTGAAATCCTGGCCCCACAAAAGTCCATGGGACGGGAGCAGTAAGATTCCACCCTGCTGGGATCTCCTCACCTCGGCTTCTCGCCTTTCCCAGCTCATCCTGCACTTTACCGAATGCCTCGGTTTTGCTACAGTTTGCATATATTTGTGAAAAAGGCAGCTGAGCAAAGGGAGAAACGTGAAGATATTTGTGGAGAAGAATGACAGGTACAGAACTACCTGTGTCCTCTAGAGCAAAAGGTGCTTCCAGAAGCACCAACATGCATTTCTGTGGTGCCTGTGCATGACCAAGGCTGGAAGACAGGACGTGGGTAAGATGCCAGCAGGTCCAAGAAAAGTCACAATCTGTCTTTGATGGTGATCCTTTTGGAAGCTAAGAATCCAAGAGAAGTATTCGTAAGGCTGTAATCTGACTTGCCTTTTGATCTATTTGGCTCCATAAAAAATAATTAAAACTCTTTAAACAACTTTGCAAAAGGCCTGTATCATCGGGGAAGCCCTCCAACACATCTGTCCATCTGCTTTCACAACCTTAGCTTGGAATTCCACTGCTGCTGGGATTTTAGCACAGACAAAGTGTTAAGAAAAACCCCAACCAATCAACAGACCTGCTTTGGACACAAAGACCTCCCCGGTGCTCAGTTCGGAGTGGGAAGGGGAGGAGGATTCATGCTTCACCAGCCTCCTCACACCTGCAGAGACTCCACCTCCCTCTGGCTGGCTTGGCTGGAGGGGTGGCCGTGGGCAGGGGGTCACAGGGGGAAAAGGGAAAGGGAAAAGGGGAAAGGCGAAGTCAGTCGTGCCGCTGGAAGCGACACTGCTAAGACAGTGTCTGAGTGGAACAGAGAAGGACTTGTTTAGAAAACACAAGAGTTATTTTGCACACATGGACGACAACAAGGCTACTTAGATTTTCCAACATACTCCTTCCTCCCCACCCTCCCTCCCCCTACAAACAACAGAGCGAAACAAAAAAAAAAAAACCAAACAAAAAAATAATCCCTAAGAAATCCAGGTAAAATCCTTGTCGTTCTCCCCAGAGTTGTCCTGCTCCTGTGGGGAGTCGACATCTTTGTCATCATCTAAAATCACATCATCCTGTGACATCCCCACGTCATCCTTCCACTTGATGTCGTCATCGTCTCCCATCTCCTCGTCTCCTTCCACTTTGATGTCATCCGGGTCTTCCATGTACTGCCCTTCCCCAGGGTAACACTCGTCTGGGGACCCTTCTCCCCCGTTGTGGTCCAGGTGCCCGGCGATGCCGCGGCCGGAGCAGTCGGCACAGACGCCGTGGCGGCGGGAGCCGTGCTTGATCCCCACGCTGGCCGCTGACATGAACACCCGGTTGCAAACCTTGCAGACGTATTTTTTATCTTTGCTGTGGACCTGGAAAAGAAGAAAGATCGCAGAGGTGAATGCCAGAGGAGATGGAATGAGGGCTGCTCTCACGTCCCTGCAAAGGCAAATCCACAACGGCAACCTGAGGTCACAGCTGGCTTCCACCATGAACTCAAACCCACCACGATTAATTCAACCCAGCAGTGACGACACGATGGAAAATCCTCTGGCACTGCCTGCTCACCATCACACTCATAGTTCCGACAGAAACTTTTATCACCATTTTTTTCTTCCTTTTTCTTTCTGTTTTTCTGAGGTGCAATAGTTATATCACACCCACCACCAAGAGGAAAATGTTAAAAAGGAAGAAAAAAAGCAATCCACAAGCACCAGTTCTGTGCAGACCAGAGAAGAACAACCCCGATCAAACCAGTGTTAATCATGGTGATTTAGTGGTCTCCCTCCTGATCCCACTGCTGTCCAGAACCAAAGAACAGGAGCACTGGGAATGCCTCCTGTATCTCTCAAAAAACACATCTGACTGCCCTTCTCACCTTATTTCTGACTACTTTGGTTTGACACAAATGTTTCTCCTCCAAAACTCATTCTGCAAGAATCCTGGGCATGTGGAGCTATCACAGAGTACATGGTGTGTACAGGAAGCAAGGAAAATGCTCTGCAGGATACAAGAATTCACTTCCAGAGTCAAACTGCACTATTCAATGAGCAAAATTACATACTTTGAGAAGCACAAAACACCTGATTAAAGGTGAAATCTGTCCCTGGCCACTTTTGCCCTGCATGGAAGGCAAGGAGCTTGTCAAACCACTCAGCTGCTCCTCTGCCAAAGGAAACCAGAGCAGTGAGAAGTCCCAAACTCCACCACAAGGAGCCTCATCAGGTACTTTCACTTACACATATATATCTACATGTAAAATACATATCGATTTTATTTATATGTAGAAAAGTTCAGTAGGAAGAGACCCACGACAATCTTCTAGTCCAACTGCCTGACTGCTTCAGGGCTGCCCAATACTTAGTATAAATATGTATTTTTCTTTTATATATTTTTTTTCTCTATTCTTTTATATATTAACACCACACGGGGACAGCACAGGCACTCGATGCCCTGTGTCTGGCACTGATCCTCGGGAGAGACTTCAGGAAGTGGTGTAGAAGCACACAAGGATCCAGTGCCAGTGGTTTGGGGTTGTTCTGAGCAGCCCAGCAGCCACCAGAGCCTTGGGTACATATCACCAGCCCCTAATCCTTTTTAACTCGTTTCTTCTTTTCATGCTCACAACAGCCTGTGGGAAAGGTTTTGCTGATTAAAGTCCTTTTTATTTTAAAGCAGCTGCCTGGATGCCTGCTCCCTGCTCCTGCCTCAGCATGGGATCACCAGCTCTCACCACCTGATTCTCCACAACCCTGCACTCCGGAATACTCAGCTGAGCTGAAGCTCTTTGGGAAGAGGACAAATTGACCCATCGTAGCCCCTCAGCCCTCACTACTGCAGGACACTGGCTCAGGCTCTCTGTTGCACCAATCCCAGCCGTGTTCAAAGCCTCTGAGTGCCTCTGATGTGCTCTGGCTGCAGGTTCCCCTGCTCCAAGCCAGTCCCCACGACATTCTTCCACTGCATCAAGCAAAGGCATTAAATTTTATTACTTTTTTTTAAAGCAGTTGGACAGGGCTGCTCAGAGTCATCCAGCAGGATCTATAGGTATCACTCACTTTCAACTCATACAAGAATGATTTTCAGGCATCAAAAGCTGAAGAAGAGAACAGAAGGTGGTCAGGGGTGCAGAATAAGGGCTAAAAGAGCCATATAAAAAAGAAATTATAAAACAGGTACTAAACCAATTTGTAATTACCACAGAACGGTTTGGGTTGGAAGGGACCCTAAAGCTGATCTAGTTCTGACCCCCTGCCATGGGCAGGGACACCTTCCACTAGAGCAGGCTGCATATCTGTAAAAAAACTGATCACCTCTCTTCCTCTTTTCCAATGCTGACAGTTCAGGGAGCAGCTTCAAAGTGAGCCATATTCCTGGATGCAACTGAACAGAAATTAATCTTATTCCCTTTACTGCCAAATTAGTATTAAACACAGAAACAGCATTTGGCCCTCAGTATTGGAAAGTGCCATTAGAAAGATGATAGTCTAACCGATTAAATGTCAATACCCCAAGGAAGAGAAGGGGAAATATGCTGACATCACGCTAAATTTATGAAAGAAATTTTTTAAAAGGGAAAGTTTTCAGAAATAAAATGCTGAAGGCAACCAGCTGGCATGACAAGGTGTTCCCTGCTGCAAAACCAGTAACAGATCTCAAAACCTGTGTGCTTGCAACAGGACTGAGCTCACACTGGGATCTGCCTCCCCAACTCCAGCGCCCCGAGGAAATAAGGAAGGGACATCTCAGGGAGGAGGCAGTGCCCAAGCAGATGGCTGGGCACTCATCTGAATGGAGATGGGAGCAGGGAAGGAAAGGAAGGACATGGTGGGGGTTTGGGCACTGTGGAAATGGTCACACGGGGCTCCAGGATCCCAGTGTGGGATCCGGGGCATTGCTGGTGGTGAGCCAGGCCCGTTGCTGGCACTGCTGCTGAAACCATTCCCTAGAAACTACCTGCTCTGCCACAGTACCACCTCTACACCAAGCTTTGAGAACCTCTTTAGGATGGCAAATGATTTCTACCCTGAAAAGAAAAATAATCAAAGTTCGGCTTAAAATGTTGTTTCTGGAGAAGCTGTGAAGAGCTGGACACCAGCACCAGCCTCACAGTCAGAGCTGAGCAGCCTCTTCAGTAAGATGCAACAGTATTTTTGATAATTAAGCATGGCCAGATCAGAATAGCTTTGTCTCAAGTTCTTGCTGAGCAATGTATTTTAAAGCTTTCTGCACCAAGTCATAGAATTACAGGATTGTTAAGATAGGGAAAGGCCTCTAAGATCAAGTCCAATTGTTCCCCCAGCGCTGCCAAGCCCACCACTAAATCATGTCCCCAAAAGCCACATTTACATGTTTGTTAAACCCCTCCAGGGATGGTGACTCCACTATTGCCCTGCAGCCTGTGCCAGGGCTGAACAACCCTTTCAGGGAAGAATTTTTTGCCAATATCCAACCTAAACCTTGGAAAGCCTCTAGCTGAGCTTGGAGAGCAGGAGGAGGATGAACAGGCAGCCAGCCACAAGCCCTTGGAAAAGCAGGGAAAAAAGATACAGGAGAAGCCTTCAGATGAGGCCTGGGTGGCAAACAAAATCCAGACTTCAGTGAGGTGAAGCTCCTGTTCTCTTTACCCAGAACAAAAGGGCTGAGTCCCCCAGCACTGCCCTTACCAAGGTGTGGCGCTTCATGTGCTCCCGGCGGGTGAACTTCTTCCCACAGATCTCGCAGGGATAGGGCCTCTCTCCCGTGTGGGATCGCATGTGTCTCTTCAGGATGCACTGGTGCATGGCTGAGAAGCTGCAGTACGGGCACTTGAACTTCTTCCTGATGACTGTGAACTCGTTGACTGTAAGAGAGAAAGCAGAGCACACAGATTAATCTCAGAACGCCTCAAAACAGTTTCCTCGTTGACTATTTTGCTATTAAATTCGTTCACTGTGAAATCACACTCTCACCCCGTAACCAGCTATGTGTTTTTAATCCTTTTACTGTATTACTGTCCATATATTATTAAAGCTAAGAAGTTGAGTAGCTCCATCAGAGCAGCTTTTGAACATCCAACCACACAAACATTTAGCAACAGCCTGTTGCAGACATTGCTTGCTAAAGGGAAAATGAAGAGGGCTGTCAACCTGCTAGAGTTCTGATTTATCATCAAGGATTATCCTAAATATCAAGATGCTAACAGCACTACTTGTGGAAGAAGCAGGGAGCCAGGAACAGAAGCCCACACAGGTGGCACCCCAGCAGCGCCAGTGCTGTTTATGGGGTGATGCAAGAACATCATCCACACCCCAGGAGCGTTTTCGTGAAGCAGCAGAGACTGAGGATGACCCAGAGGAAACAGGACAGTTACGATCACCATTCTCTACATCATCCAGTGACACAGTGACAGTGCCACACACAAAATACAGCAGGTGAATACAGAGTGTTTGCTGCTCCCTGAGGGCACCATCCACCCACTACAAGTTTGGAAGTGATTGTCCACTTCGGAGATGACTTTAAAGCTCTTGTTTCTCCTTCATTCTACTGCTTCCCATTAGTGTGTTAATTTTCACCCACTTTTCCCCCAAATGAATGTTATTATTTAAAGCAATAAATTTACATCACAAGGAGGGGAAAAAAGAAAGCAAGTTCTGGTTAATCACTGTAACTTATGTGTATGCAAATGGCTCCTGGTAAAGGAAACAGTCCATGGAGGAGAGCTGGGGGAATAGAGGAGTGCCAGACCTATTCCCTAGCTCCTAACAGACCCAGAACTCAGCAATATTTTTAGATGCTCATCGAAATATTACAAATACAACATCTATAATAAATGCAATATATAATATAAATGCCCTGCTCGGTGTGTGCACAGTCCATGCCCTCAGGATGTCACAGGTGATGCCCTGGAATTACACTGTACACTGAAAAACGGCCTTTTTAAAGAAAATTGGTAAGCCCACATACTCAGTGTAATTTCATGCCCAATTCGTGGGCTGTTTATTTTTTTTCCCCTTCTGCTTTTAAAATGTACTTTGTCTTGTATATCAATACAGGGGAAACAACATGAAAAGTAACTACATCTGTCACTCACGTGGAAGTGCAAACCAGCTGGCACTACTAAGAGACACCTTTAAATAAGGTAATACCCTCCTGGGTAATCAGAACAAACATTTCAACACCAGCTTGTCTTAGAAAATGTATTTTAAGCAGTTTTCTATTGTTACACACTAAAAGCCTGATTCAAGATCTTAAAAGCTGCTGTGATACGAAGTTTATCTCAGCACCTGTTTCGACTACTCAGAATTAAAACACATCCTGCATACAGATAACTTTGTGGAAGAAAAACTTCCTTTGATTATCAGTTTGCCTTGGATCTAATATTCCATTAGATTGGACCTGTGGTGGTCCAGCCCATAACTGCTTTTTTGGGGGGTAGCTTGGTGTTTTTTCAGCCCATTTGTAAAGCTGTGAAGAGAATTTCCTAGCCCACAGGGAAAAAACCCCAAACACCTAACTCCCTTGGGCCATGGCTGCCACACGGACACCAGGGAAAGCCAATAGTAAGGAATATTTTATTCACCTGTCAGCAAAGCTCACCCACTGCAATGGGGCAGTGAGAAATGACTCTGTGCTGCTTCAGGAACCTCCTGGAGGAGATGCCTGAGCACAGCCTCATGCCCAGAGCTTTGTGCAAGCTCTGCTTGTAACATCTTTCCTTTTATTTTTTTTTCCAAACAACTAAAATATGAAAATTCTTTGTCTCTTATATTACAGGAAAATATTTTTTTTCCTTTATTTTCTCCTAGGCTTTGAAACACCCTCACCTACACACTCAGAGGCAAGAAGCCCACTTTTTGCTACAGCAGGTAGCAATTTTATGATACAAAGCTATTTGTTATAAATACATTTCCAGTCTGATTTTGTAACACTCGATTATTGGTGACAGGCCACGCACACACTTCCAACAACCCCATCACTACGGAGTGCAGACAAGGTGAGCAAGCTGTGAGCTGAGCATGGGGATTCAAGAGGGGACATGAACCCTCCTTCCTCCAGCCCTGCTCCACACCACACACCCTGCAGAGCCACTGGAAAACACCGACTGGAGATCCTGACAGCAACCAGATCCTGGGAACATGAAGAAAAAGTGCTTTAAGGACAGAAAACCACTAAATCCCTTATTCCTACATCGCTGGGTTGGACCTGATCCTGCTGTTCCCTCAATGACCCGGTGCCTGCTCCCGTTTCCTGCCCACGTCTCTCCCTTCCCTTCAGGGCTGAGCTGCTGCAAAGCTGGAAAGGCAACACCCAACGCTGGGTGCACGACCTGCACCCCCAGCACGCTCCTCCCCAGCCACCTGCTTCCAACATATCCATGGATTTCCAACAGCTTATTCCTGACTCTGTCCGAGTCCAAGATCCCTCGTGCCTGCATTCAGCTTAAACCACTCAAAACCAACATTTTCAGCTTCTGTATTTAAAAATACTCACAGAACACTGTTTGCAGCTATAGTTTTATTGGAAACTATTTTTGCACCAAATAGCCACATATTTAGTTCTGGTATCCACAAAAGGAAACACCTGAAAACCAGCAGCATTGTCAGAAAAATAACTGTATTGCAGAGTTAACATTTTCACAGTCCTGTTAAATATATGCACCCACTGGTTTTTTTTATTTAATGCACAAATACCAGCTTTGGTATGAGCATTATCCTTTGTCTAAATGACAATATTTTATAGAGCAGCATTAAGTGTAGCAGCATTAAGATCCTAAGAAACCATCTTTAACATGATCATCAAGGTGATAAACAGCAGCACCATGGGTAAAGAGCTACTGGACACAGCACCAAGAAATGGAGAAGGAAATAGAAACAGTGCCACAGTAAAAATCTGTGTACTTAATGTCACTAAAACATTTATGGAAATGTGTGTTTTTAAAACCAACACAGTAATTCTTGGGAAAAAATCTTTGGTATTGTCATCTCAAGTAACTTATTTCACTGAGGCTGTTAAAGGAAGCAGGCTCCTACATCCCTGAGAGCGAAGGAAAAGCACTAGTGATGCCTGATAGAGCTGCTCTGGATTAACTCTGTAAACTGGCAGCTAGTTAATCACTGAAATACTACATTCTTTGGGTTATTAGAAAGAATTCACAAACTTCAGGAGAACTCTTGTCCACTAAATCCTCTTTATATTTAAGGTTATAAATAGCAAGGTGCAATTTAACTGTCAGACTCACACCTCCCATCAGCTTCCCGTGCCATTTCCTAACAGTAAAATCTGCTTCTAACACCTGTTCTACACAAACCCAATAAAGCTCTGTCCTGTTATACCCTTCAGTCCTAACAATTTAAAAAAACCCTAGTCCCGATCCTGAAGGGAAGCACTGGAAATTCCCAGTGCTGAAGTCAGGAAGCACTCTGATGTACAGGCCAAGGAAAATACTACTGAAACCTCTATTAGAGACAGTGTTGACCTGACTATAGAAAAAGAATTCCATGTTGAATTAAATTCTAAGATACAAGAAAAATGAACAAACATGAAACCTCATTAACTATCATCATGTAATGAAATATTTTAAAATTTGCTGAAATTGCTTTTGCTGGCATCTTACTTTCCCAAGTTAGACAAATCCTTCCCCGCTGCTCCCGAATTTCCAGATAAGATTCATTGGGTTACAACTTTGTTTTCTGGCTCAGCTTTCTCCTTTCTCACTTGCTGATTATTTAAGAGCAAAATAAATCATGAGGCAATTACTCTGACATCTGTCACAAGGGAAGCTGACACTGAAAACTACACACATTCACAGGCAGACGAGACATCTGATGCCAAAGATGTCAACGGGAACAAGAGCGGAAAAAACAAACCTGACTTTGCAAAAACCCTAAAATTTAAACCCAAATGATTAAAGTGTACTATGGTGATTACATAGGAACTTATTCTCAATTCTGACTGCAGCCTGCTCAAATGAAGAGTAAGAACTAAGCCAGGCAGGGAAACTCCGGCTTCCCAGCCCTGGCACGGCATGGAGCTGCCTCCCTGAGGCTCCGACTCCCGGCAGGAACAGGTGGAGCAGAGCTGCACCAGAATATACCTGTTCCTTCTCTACAAGCCCAAGGGCAGCAGGAACTGGTGGGCTCCCTCATTCACCTTTCCACAGGAAAGGACTGGGGAAGAAGCTCCCCACTAAGTCCACATTGTGCACAACTAAGTATCTCTCATTTTTTGTCTCCCTGAGATGCAACAGTATCACGAGAAAAAACTTCCCCGAAGAACTCCAAAGAACATTTGTGGAAGTTGGTTTTTTTCTTCTCAGCTGTCTCTCACACTGAGGGAAGCAACCCCACATGCTGACAAGCTGTGCTGCACACAGAGCAGCTGGGAAGCACTGCTCTTAATTATGCTACTTTCATTTCACAGTTACCATAATCTAGTTTTGTATGTAAATATACAGCAAGAGACACAGAAATATTTAATCTTTTTTAAAAATAAGTGAATTTCATAGAACGAAATAGGAATTACAGATTTCTACCCACCAGGAACAGCCATTACTGATTCTGTACGCACACCCCAAGTTACAATTAAATCTATGTAAAGCCTCCTTCCTCTGCTTTAACACCACCACACTCAGCCTGGCTAACTTAATTACGGTATATTAACCAAATGAGTCTCAAAAATGTATGGAATCCCTGAAAACCACAGCCATAGTCCAGGACGATATTTTAAAAAAGCCCTGAAAGTACTGAAATATAATATCAGTAAAGTATGCAAGCCTTGCAATAACTTTCAAGCCCAAATAACATACCCTATTGCACATACAAACAAGCAGCATGTTCTTCTCCTTTGAAAGACATAGAAAACCAGACTTTACAAATAGCAACCCAGTACTTCCACAGCTCCTAAGTTCACAGTAAAAACCCCTGGAATGCCCAAATGGTCTAATGGATAGAGCACCAGAGCAGAACTCAGAACTGAATTCTGTTATTAATTCTATTGCTAGCACTTTCAACAACCTGAGGGATGTTATTTTCCTGAGGAATTGGAGGAAAACATCACCATTTCTTTTATAAAGCACTTTGAGATCTACTGATAAAGCAGTTGAAGGTAGTGTCAGAACACAGATTGAGCACACCAATAAAACAGCCAAAGTGCCCGTTTTATGGACCCAAAAAAGTTATCTTTGCACAAAAATTGCACCAAGGCTGCAGTGACACAGCATCTGGAACCAGCACAGCATCAACTGATCAGCTCTGGGGAGTTACTCTACGAAATTACACCTGTGGAACATTTATTTGCAGCACGAGAACCACGGCACAATTTGCTTTTCCTATTTCAAGGAAGTGTCTCATATACAACAACAGCAGCTACGCATCCTCAGGATCCTCGCTCGGTCCTACACTGTCCAAAACCTCCAGCCCAGCCAGGTGGGCAGAGCCCAGGTAACACATTTTCACGTGGCTACTGAGGTTCTTCTGGGTGCCGAAGCCCTTCCCACAGCAGAGACAGACAAAGGTGCGCTCGCTCGAGTGCACGGACAGAAGGTGCCGGTTTAAGTCTGTCTTGTCACGAAACAGCTTGGCACAGATAGGACACTGCATCTTCTTACAGTGGAAGTGGATGGTCTTCTCGTGCCGATCCATGTTGGATTTGAGGGTGAAGCTGGCAGGGCACTTGGAGCACTGGAAGCGGGTGAGTTGGCCGGCAGGAACGCCGTCGGCGAGGCCTGGCCGGGAGCAGTCGAGCACGTCGAACGGGAGGAGCATGGAGAAGGCGTGCTCGTGGATGTGCTCCTTCAGCTCCTCAGCGCACTCGAACACCCTCCTGCAGAAGCCACAGGTCAGCCTCTTGGCCAGGGCTGAATCCAGGAAGGTCCCATCAGTGGTGATGTCCGTGTCTTCCGATCTCGGGAAGCTCATATCTGAAACAGAACCACGGATAGGCACGCACGGATCAGCCTCTTCTCGTATAAAATAGCAACAGTTTAAAAGTGTATTTTTCTCTCTGCTTACCCGAGTCAGAGTTATCAAACTGCCAGAGTGCCAGCAATCCGTCGTAGGTGGCCTGCAAAGGAAAAGCACCGGGAAGTTAAGGCAGGCATTTGCAAGAACCTGTCCTGTAGGCAGAGCTCTGACTCCCATCGCTGTCACTGCCTTCACCCCTTCTCTAAGGGAGGCTCAATCATTTGACCTGGCAACTCAAAGTACCTTTGCCAGGCTTTCACTGCCAGAGCAGTGAACTGGGCCCTTATCTTGCAGGATTTGGTGTTTTGAAGACAGTAATCAACATCTCTGTTTAAGTCTTGGATAACTACTCAGTTTGCATTCTCAGTAAGCGTCCGTAGCTCCCACTCAGGCCAGTGGGAAATGCTGGACAGAAGATTTTTACTTGATACAACAGAACTGGAAAATTCTCCCTTAGCCCTCCACAGGTACTTTTCCTTTCCACACAGAAGAGCCTGTAGAACACAAACACCTTCTGCATAGCTCCCTTTCTGCAATGCCCTCTGGCACTGCTGATCCAAATTCTAAATAAAAGCTGATTTTTATCTTTTTTTTTTTTATAAATCCTTTGCGATATGCCAGTGTGTGGCAGATGGCAGCCCTGTATGAGGCAGAGGCGTGCTGCAGCCTCGGCAGGTCTGTGCAGACCAGCTCACTTCTCTCTATGGGGACTGCAAAGGAAAATCTGTGTTTCCACCTATTTGTTTAATAGAATTAAAATATCATTCAAAAATATCAATAATAAGAAATGCTGCAGAAAGCTACGGATTTAAGGTCAAACTTCTGACTTCTGTAATAGAGAGAGCCAGCCCGTTTCGGTCCAAATTCAGACAGTTACAAGAAATCCAAATGCAGAACACCAGAAGTGAGCAATGGGTAGCTGAGGCCTCATGCCATTATTATATGCTAGTGTGCAATGTTGTGCAAATGAAAGGATTTACAATTAAAAGGGCATTTATATTTTAAAAAATGCAGAGGTTTTTGAACAGAAGTTCTGTTGAGGTAAGGCAGAAAGACTGAAATTGGGACAGCACCAGTCCTGACCCTCAACAGACTTCTAGTTTTAAAATAACCTGTATTTTTTTTAAAAGCTCACAGATTAAAGTATAAGGTATTAGATCTTTCAAAATACTCCTAACTGGGGAGGATTTGATCAAACAGACACCTTTGCATTTCAAATTCTTTGCATTTCTCCCCCCATTCTTACCTGGGTTGAGGAAGGCACCTCTCCTTTTATCCCAGTTTCTGGTGACATTTCACCAGAAGAGCAGATCCCGGGGGGGCTCTGAGTGGCAAGGTGTGCTGAAGGCAGCGGGGGAGATGGTGCTTCCACTTTGCCATCACTTTCACCCCTTGAACGATTCGAGTTGGTGCCAGGCCCTGGGGAACACAGGAAACGAATCTCACCCACGTGAACGAGCACCAGCTGGTGGCTTTAAAAACGGCCTCGCAAAGGCAGCGCCCCAGCACTCGCAGCTCATCTTCTGTCAGTGGGAGGGAATGCAGCAGGACAGGGATGCCAGGCTTTTGGTCTTTCTGGTTGATGGGTTGTTTTTTTTTTAAAACCAGCCTCCCCACCCAAATGTCTGTGCGTACTGGAGTGACATCGCAGGGCTCGGTCACTACAGAGTCCGTCGGGAGAAAGAAGCACAGTGCAGCAAAAATATCCAGAGCAATCACATTTCTCTTGGAGAAGCACCATTCCGAACACATGCATTTCCATCTTTAAGGAATGTACACACAAACTTCATTCCACTAACTTTCTTGAAAGTTTATGTCACAGGTTCAGATCTCAAGATCTGTCCGTGGTGGTTTATTTAATATCGGACTGTCAGTCCTTGATCTCAAAGTGCTTTACAAAAGATGGGAAAAAGGATTCCTGTCACTCTATATTTAGCAAGGATGGAAGTGCAAATATTTGTACAAAACTGTTCAATTATACCTGACAGTCATTACAATCTAAAAATCTCCCATAGTTCAAAAGGAAAACAAGCTCAAGTGTCCAGCCCTCGCCTACGCTGTAGCAACAGCCAAATGGAAAACAATATTCCAGAAACTGCCCTGAGGATCAATGACAAAGCTAAATACAAATAAAGACTGTGCCATCAATATCAGTGTACAGTATAAATTATTATACAAACTTTAGCACGTGCCTTGACTGAATATTGTAATGACATAGCGAGCAGGTTGTTCTTTTTGAAACACAAGGAGGCAAAACCAGAAGCAAATATGGCATAAAATAAACAAATTCATATTTAAAGCACTCTATGCCCTAAAGGCTTTTCCATTTCCAGCACAAAAGAATCCAATGGAAACCTTCAGGGATATAAAAAACACGTTCTTTAATGCAGCTACAAATAACAAGTCACAGTTTACACTGCGTCCGAATACAATGCGCTGTGATCTGGGTGACAACAAAGCACTCGAGTGAAACCACACCAAGGTTTCGCAATGTGAACAATCCCAAACCTTACTTTTTAATCAGCTATCAAAGGAAATTGTGCTCTTGTGCCACAAGCTGGATGTTTGATTTACTTTCCTCCGCTTTGATCGCAGATCGATATCTTTCCCAACTTAGTTAACTCTATTCAGCTGGGATAACAACGCTCCGAGGTTTCCTTCAGGTGCTGCTCATCTGTTGCTGTTGACATTTAAAAGTAGGACAAGCAAAATGCCAGAAATTCAAGATAGGAAAAATTCAGGAAAAAAAGGAATCTATCAGTATTTCCTGTTAGAAACTGTTACCAGTAATCCAGCTCTACAGGTCCACAGCAGAATTCCTGCCTAGACAGCCATGCATTCCTTTTTTTTTTTTTTACCCCTGAATATTCCAAACTGATTCAAACTGCCCCAAAGGCATCTCTGGGTTACACTTCTTTGAACTAATGGTATTTTAGCACACAGTAAAGATAAACCAGTGGGGCCCGGCTTGATGAATTCTTTATTAGCACCTTCCCACAGGTTCCAAAAAATAATCTGCACTTCTTAAAGCAAAAATAAGGCTAATGAACGAGCAATGAAATAGAGCACGGAGAAGCAATAAACTATCATCCAAGGTGCACAAACACACAAAGATGTACAACACAACAAAGATGAGTTTTCAAACAATAACCAGTATTTATTCGGTTTCAACAACCGCAAGTAACACAAGAAGAGAGAAACCCACATCAATGACCCACACTTTGTACACAAGAACGCAGATTTATGTCCATTCTGACTTGGACTGTGAGAAACCTTTTGCCCTCCTTGTACTAAAATGAATTTTAATCAGAAGTATTTTACAACTTCTAAATCAGGAATCAAAACCACTTTCCTTCAGTCAGCTCTGCACACAGAAAATGAAGCAGGGGATTTAGCAATATTTGTGTGAATGCAGAATTCTCATGACACCTGGACAGTAAACTATTGTGGAAAAGAGAAAGGCAAAGTTATTATATCTCATTTAAAATTGGATCCATTCCCCCCTAAATCTTTGTTTACCATGTACAAAAATTCCACACCAAACTGAATACCTTCTTCCTGGGAAAGCTGACCACTGTGTAAAATGTATTCCTTAACATCCAGTGCAAGGATAAATTATTGGCTCCAATGAACCACTAACTAAAAATAACCTATTAGCTGGTTTGCCCAAAAGAAAAGGGCTCTGTGTACCATGTAATCACTTGGACTGGAAGCTTCATAGGAATTGCTTCTATAAACAGTTTCAGTTGCAACAGGGTAAACAGGAAAAGCCAAACTTAGCCATATAAAAAAGCCTTCAAATGTGCTATTCTGAAACATGGAAGTCGCCCTTTAAGGGAGTTGCCCCCCCCACCCCAATCTGAAACTTTTCTTTTTTAATGAGAAAACAAGGATGTGAACTAACCACCTCATTTTCTAATGAATATTAAAATTCTCATTCTCTTGATTATACTTGGCAAAACCAGCTCAAAACATTCGACTGAAGCCTTTGAGACTTCTGGCCACGTGATGTAACCGTGCGGAACAATGCTACCAAAGTTCAGGCTCATAAATGAAATAAGACACGTTATTAAACCAAGGAACTCCGCAGAGCAGAGTGGAAATCACAGAACAACCACCTGCTTTTACAGACAAACCAGGAAAACACAGCAAGACCAGGAAAACTCTCATGATGTCTTATCTGAGAGGCAGTGCCAGCAACGACCCAGGCAGGTTCAGTAACCAACAGCTCCCCAGACAACCTCGGTGTTACCCATGAGTAACTCACACATTTTTTTCTGCAAAACCTGCATGTTCCAGGTTTCTGACAAGCTTATGAACAACGTCAATCTTGATCACACACCATGAACATCAAACTCTCAGAGCCCTTCAGCTGCAGGTTATCTGGCAACTGTGCTACCCAAATGGCATGATATTTAAGATTTCCCTTTTGGTTTTAAATGAGTTTGAACTGGTTAACTTCAGAAATTCACCATAGTGATACAACACCCCCCCCACACACATTCTGGGCTTCATTTTCCACCGGCAGAATGTCAAGTTCATACCTCATATGATCATATAATGAATTAGTTAAAAAGAACACGGGGTAAAAGGAAAACCTTGAGGTATCCTCTAACTTCTAAAACAGGACGAATTATGCAGAACAGCAAGTGAAAACTTTTAATGTGTGCAGTAACTTGGAGAGTAATATCCCCTCTAGAAATGGCTCAACCAAATTTTAAACATGTTTAACATCCTCTTTGCATCTGTCCACCTCCATTAAGTCTTTTTTCCTCCAGAAAAAAAAACCAAAACAAAACCTGAATACTGCTCCTTGAGGCAGTTATGTACTGCAGTGCTTTGTACGAGAAGACAATCCAGTGATAGCAGCCAAGATTAAAAAACACTTCACTTCTTTAAAGTCATGAGAGACTGATCACTTATAATCCCTGAAATTAGCACATTTCTTTTCAAACCAGGAGAGACGAAAACCGCTGGGTTTGTTGTCTTGTTAAATTCAATCTTTCTCATTATGCTCCTGCCTACTCCCTCCTCCTTTTTTTTTTTAATATAACCCAGGACTTAAAATGACTCAACATCCTCAAATTGTTTTTGAAGAAAAATGTCAGAAACACCTACAAAGCCAGCCCCAACCTAGACCGTGCTTTTACATCTCCACAATCTTCCTACCACTTGCTTCACTGTCATTTCATACATTGAAAATTCTCATCAAACTTGATGTCCTGTTGTATTCAGTAATGACCACTTAAAAGGGAATCTTATATCACAAAATCTTTTTCAAGTGATTAAAATAAACTTGATACCTGTGAATCTGAATAAGATGAAAGAAAAATACGTCTCTTAACTCCTGGCTTCTATAAAAACCCTCTTACAAGGCCATAGCCACATCCCTGACTGCTGTGAGAGCTACAGACCAAGCAGGAAGTCTTCTTTTTGACTTGGGCATTTCACTTTGCTTCCATAAAGATGAGATAATTGAAGCTCAGCTGAATGAAATCCAAGTAATAGTGAGAAGACTGGAAAAAAAGGACCTCAAATACATGCTGGACAGGACCTCCTGAGCCATGCCACCCCATAGTGAGCTATCAACCACCCCCCTTTTTAAAAGCTTTATTTTAAATCCAGCTGGTCTCCTGCCTGCACCATGCCCATCCCCAAATTCTGCTTCTCAGCTGGTTGGGCAATCTCTAATTTTTAACCTGGATTTACGACTGCTTCATACACATTTATCTTTACATCAAGCGGTGCTTCAGTTTTTAAGTAAAACCTAAAATCCTCCAACCAGGAGAAGGATGATGGATAGAGGGCAGCCCCGTCATTATTCCAATTTATCAAGACAGAAGATGAAACTGCTGATTTCACCTGTCAGGAGTCACAGATCCGAACCCCCAGTGCATCCATCACCCGCGGTCGTGCATCGATCCAGGCTCCCACCCACGCTGGTGCCAGCTCAGGGCACTCTGCTCCCTGCACCCAAACCCTGCCACTGAACTGAGCCACATCTGTGCTGTTCCACTGCAACTGAGGGATTTTCAGTCCTGCAGCCCAATCTGAACAGTCTAAATCAGATTTAACTGGAGATCCTCTGAGAAGCGAGTTACTGTGAAAGAAACCAGACACTGCACCAGCCATTCCACACAAATATTGAGGCTACAGAACAAGGTACAGAAACTTCAAGGTTTTTGAATTTTTTTACAAACAATCCCACTGTTCTGACATGAGAAGTGAAAAGAGACACTAAGTCTGACACTGCATTGTGCAGTTATTTCCCTTTGTCACACAGCTCCTCTGAGCAGTTGGCCACTCAGATGGGGCTTGGAGCAACCTGGTCTAGTGGAAAGTGTCCCTGCCCATGAAAACAGGTTGGAACAGGATGATGTTCCAAGTCCCTTTCAACCCAAACTATTCTAGGACTCTATGATTCGTTCTCTAATTCTATGACCATTAAAGTTCTATCTTTTGCCATTGAAGAATCTAAAAGAAAACCGAGTAATAGATAGCCTAAGTGAACTTTTCATCCTATTTACCTGATCAGTTTTCTCAGCATAGATGAAAATAAACCTTTTCTTCTTGAAATTAACATGTAGTATTCAGAAAGCTGCTGCTTGCTCTACTCTAGTTCACAAATGATGTATGTTCTCAGAGTATTACTAAAATACAGCATTAATAATGTCTCTTTCTTTATGCACTAGAGAATCAAGCTGCAATGAAGGAAACACAAAAATATGCTGAAAAATCAGCTGTCCACACCTAATGGTTCACATCAGCTGTCTCCAACAGATCACCAGAAGAAAACCATTCACTTCCAGGTGCAAGTATAACAAAATCAATAGCTGCTCATTACTTACAGGTCTAAAATTAAACTGCAAGAAGTAAAGATCACGCAATCTACAACATCCCAATTGTTTCCACAGATGCAGGAGCAACATGCAAGCTGTTCAACATCAATCAGGTTTGGATTCAAAACCTTTCCCATAATGACTCAAATACTCTGTATTTTGTTCGTTAAGTACCATTGTGCAAACAAGCAAAACAGAAATTTGAGCACAAGCGCTACAGGCTGAATATTTTCTTCTATGACTTCAGCAGTTAACATTAAGGTTGGATCAATATCAGACAAAAGCTTCCAAATTTTATGGAAAGTGGGATTAAGCAGGACTCAAACCTGGATATAAACACATCAGCAGTAACAAACGAGGCGGTGACCCGTATTTTCTTCTCGCTAAAGATTTCCCTTGAAGTGTCAGTAAACAAAAAAAAAGTAGAACGCCAACTTACGGGAGAGCGAGTGCGTGCCTTTGGGGAGGTACTCGAAGAGCAGCGAGCTGTCCTCGCCCAGCATGTCGGCTTTCAGCGACAGCAAACTGTTCTTACTCATCAGAGCCGCGCGCAGGTTGGCGACGGTGGCGGCCTGGAGCGCGTCCTCCTTGTCCGGGGTCAGGGGTTGATGGATGTAGCTGGATTCCCCACCCAGCAGCGCTTCCTCCACGTTGGCGTAGGGGTCCGGCCGCTCCACCCTGCTGTCGGAGCTGCTGGGCTCCGTCCCGGCCACATCAGCACCTGCAGGAGGGAAGATGTTGTCAGAGACACGGGAAAACTCCCGGCACCGGGGCCAGGACCGTGCACCTGCCCAACTGTGCATCCGGGAAACGGCACCAGGAACGCAGCAACAATTATTTTGGGTTTGCTTTTCATGTGGGAGTGCTGCTTCTCACCCCTCTTTTCCAGCCTCACAGGTGAGGGTTCTGTTTTTCCAGCCCGTTCCCTCCTGCCCCACCAACTAGGCTTCAGTTCAGTACCATACGCTATGAAGGCAGGGCAGAGGGAGGGGATGTGTATTTTATCTACAACCTGGATAAAACTACTTATTTATCTTAAACTAAGTTTTCAGGATGGTTTGCTAGTGCTGAAATTACATTCAAAGGTTTAAGTTCTGTTTTCTACACTCCAGTAGTCCAAATTTTCACTCTTTCGGTTCATCCCCATGGATGAAGGTTTTGAGAAACCCAGTAACAAACAGCCTCTAAAAGTGGGGCGCTGAGTATAAATCCCTTGGGGTCACCTACTCTAAAAAATACACAGTAACCAGTGGTTCCCAGCATATAGCACAGGGTGGGATTTATACAGAAGTGATACAGTTACAAAAAAAAAGATATGGATCAGCCACTTTCCAACATGTAACTGCAAAGAAACTGTATAAAAATATAACACATTAGTAATAAATAGATCAATTACTGAACCCAAACAGAACCAAAAAAGTTGTAATATGGTAAATTCCTTCCTGCGAAAACACAGTTTATTTTTGTATTTTTGGGGAAGTCTAATTGAAGAGCCTCTTTTGTTTGAACTTTATCAGCTTAAATAACTGATGTATTTTTATGTAAAGGAAAATGACTCTCACACTCCTCTCTATTCTTCACATGAAACAACAAAAATTACACACAAAAAGGGCTGTTAGCCCATTTTTAAAGTGCATAAACCAAATTGCAATTACCTACTCCACAATCTGCAGCAGCAAACACAGCTGACACACTCAAAGCCCAGCTGAGCACCTGGCAAATGGAGCTGAGGCTTCCCAACAAACTTATGCCTTTGTGGCTTTTCTCCTATTAATGTAGAGGGGAAAAAAAATCCGTATCTAAAGAGAAGGCACAAATAATGAGCTATCAGATGGAAAAAGAAGCTGTTTGGCAGATCCTGAATATTTTGTTACCTCCTAGTTTAAAAGAGATTTAAATCTACTTAATGCAAGAGGGAACTATTAGAGCTCAAACCAGTGGTAGAACACATACAAAATTAATACCTGCTGCTTTCACAAATTCACCTCGTGCTCTTCAGGGCAAGGAATTCAGGTGTTGTCCACACAGAGCACTGCAGTAAACTCATTCCTGTACAGAAGCTCAGGAGAAGGGAGGAGGCAGAGTGGGGCACTCCAGCACTCGGCTTCCGCAACTTCAAACCAGGGCAAGGCATTAATCTGCAGAGCCTTATTAAAAAATGCTAATGAGGACACTGGTACCATGCCCACCTCCTGTAACCTGGAAAGCAGCTGAAGGAAGATCATTATTTTTATCTCCATTTTACAGGTGGTGGCTGCCAGAGAAAGATGTGAGGACTCACTCAAGGTGTCCAGCCTGCAGAGCCAGGAGCAGCCAGCGAATTTCCCAGTCCCAGCCCAGGCACATCAGATTCCAGAACATGTTCAGATTGGCTTTACTAAGCTGCGCTGTTCTGCCAGCACATCCTACTGTTAAGTTGTCCCTTTAAAAAACAAACAGCCTCAAAGCAAACAATAAGGAAAAAGCAATCATAGGCAGAGTGCTCCCACACCCCGGAGATGTAGGGAATGCCCAAGGCCGGGGGCTACAAACACAGTAGGAAGTTCATAAATGTGAACTACCAGAGATGCTCTCTGTTTAAAACAAACCATTTTCCCTCCTCCATTCGTGTCTTGCTTGTATAATTTCATATTATCAGTTTTATTAAATCTTAGCCAAGCAGAAGAATTCAAATGCTTTGAATTTTTACATATTTTGTCATCCCTCTGTTAGCGGCTTGCAGGGATATCCACTTTTCTAGATGATAATGAAGGTTTTTTTAAAACAAGCCAGCATGCCTACATAAAGGAAAATTACAAGATAGTAAAAACCAGCAGCTGTTACAAAAGGTGGCGAAGGAAGCAAATTAAACTTTAGCCCATTGAACTGGTAAGCTAACAGAGAGCTTCATCACATCAAAGCCACAATAATAGCCCTCTTCCACTGCCTACATGAGGAATCCCAGCACGTAACTCGGGCCAGAAAGGGCATTTGCCCACAAAACTGTGATCCCAAATAACCAGGCAGGCAGGGAATCACCTTGTGCTTTCTGCCCTCATTTCTCAGAGCCTGTTGCAGCTGCTGATTGACAGTTGCCAGAATCGGCTGCTGCCCGCTGCACATAAACACTAATTGCTAAAACACACGCAGATTAATTGTAACCACAACAAGACATTAAATGTTCCTCAAAAGCCAAGATTAGAGACAGACAGCGAAATAGATGCTTCAGAGCTTCCAGTATTTATAGCTGATGTAATCTAATCAAACACACATTATGGCAAAATAAATATCCACTTAGTCACGTAAGTACTAAAATACTCTCAGCGCACCAAAACCCAAAAAATGCACCAAGTTCCTCTCCACGGCGCCTCCAAAACCACTTCTCTTTTCTCTAGAATGCAGCTCCTTTTAACAAGATTTAGCCAAAGAATTATATGAATCGAAAGCATCCGTCACTTCCCAGTAATCCAAACTGTTTACTACAGCGCTTCAGCCCCGCGTAAACCAGGCTTTAGTCATTGAGCTTCTATTCTGCAATTATTCACTGCCATGGGGCCCAGAGCTCCATCCCAGCCCTCCAGAGCTCGTTTTTCACCCTGCTGGGACAGCCCCTGCGACTGCAGGGCTCCACACGCAGGAAATCCCGAGCTAAACACGGGATTAATGCTGCTCGGAAAACTGAGCTCATTAGTCTCTTTAGCAAATCATTATTTTGCAGTTATTCTATTACACCAGCCTACTTTCCAAAACACAGAAGCTTTAGAAAAGCTTTCTTAAGTTTGTTGACTTGGATGAATATTTTATGGTTAGCTTTTACTGTCAAATAAAACACAGGGCCTATTTTTTGACAATTTTGGCAACAGTACTTCCATGCAATTCTGAAAACAACAGTAAAGTTCTTACCTATACATGAAAGCATCCCATAACAGGGATATAAGGACTGTGAGCACCTTCTTGCAGAGGTCACCCATCCCAGCTGAGCTCAAAACACACTTCATTCCCAGCCACACAGACCAGCCAGACTTTAACAGACCCATGAAGAGGAATAAACCTCACTCCAGGACAACAGGAGCAGTGCAATACTCCCAACACACCCAGGGTGGCTACTGTGTGAGCCCTGGAAGTCCTATAAACCAAGCTCCTGTCACAAACCCAGGAATGGGAAAACCAAGCTGCACTTGTCAAAGAAAATCAAGCACTACAGACATCTGGCAGCCCCTTGGAAAGGGCTATGGCACAAATCAAAGTAATGCAATGTAGTAAAAGTATCCAAATGTTAATGTGATAATTTATTTTCAAAGATCTAGGAGGAAGCTGACAGTAAAAAGCATTAAACCTAGTCCAACAGCTGAGCAAAACACACATGCCATCCCAGAAACAGCACAGAAAAGCTCCATTTTAAAGACTCCATTTACTACCTTAATTAATTGCTTTAATACACAAACCAATTTTTTTCCCTGTATTTCTTCTCCCTGCTTCTGTCATTTTTTCTCATTACAGCTTAAACTCAGCTGTTACCAAAGTACCTCCTCAGCGTCTGCTTCTCTCACACCACTTATTTCTTGTTTGTACTGTGTTTTAACCTTCTCAGTAAACCCCCAGCGGGATTTCCCAGACTCCCAATGCTATTATTCTCTTTCATAGTTTTTTTTTTTAATTATTTTTCTCCCTTTTCATCTTTTTTTCCTGCTCTCTTATGTAGACAGTTGAACATCTAGAAATCAGTAGCTGGAGAACTAAACCCATGAGAAGAGAGAAAGGCGTGAATAAAAGCCATACAAGGTTGCATCTGCTGCTGAAAAACTCAAAGCAGAAACAAGCTTTTTCCCCAAGAACTAAAGGCAACGTTTTGCCAGGTCGCTCTTTCTCAATATTGCTCTTTTCATTACAGTCTCGAGGTAAGAGGGGATCCAAGAAATCTGTCATCTTCTCTTCAAAGCCCCGTTTAGTGTGGCAGGAGCACAAAGCAGGGATGTTTCTCTCTCGGTGTTCCGAGTCTCTGGGATGCTGGGGTCGTGTGACGGAGGTGACCCCCAGCAGTGAGGGGGGAGCCAGCCACAGGCACAGGAGTCCTTCAAAGGAGGGCAACAGTACCTCACTTACCATTTACACAACTTTAGAACAGTTCCTGTGTGTTTCTCCATCAACCTGGCAAATTTCAGGAATCTCTGAGGAGCGCTCCCAACCCCTCCTGAGCCCCCCTGGAATGCAGGGGTGTTTCATGAGCTATTCCTCTAGCACACCTTTGTGAACCGGAGGTCTCACCATTCTGCACCTGGAGTAAACCCTCTGCAAGTCCCACAGCCTCCAAAGACGATGGCAATTCAAGTCACCTCCTGCCACAAAAAGCTCCTGACCCTTTCCTGCAGCTCACTCCACCTGTAGGACCCATTTTGGCAGAATTAGGGTGGAAAGGTGAACTGAAGGGAAGACGTTTTTAAGTACAGGAGTCTTCCTCTCAGCAATGCAAGAACCAGGGAGAGCACAGTCTGGAAAGAGGAGCAGCTGGAGTTACGTCTGAAGCGGTGTCACCATCAGACAGGGGAATGAGAAATCATCCTGACCTAGGACAGCATCACTGCTCTGTCACCTGGAGTCATCTCTAAGAACTGCAGAATAAATTAGGTTGAAAGTGACTTCAGAGCTACTTTTAGAGTTAGATTCCAGTGGCTTGTACAGCCCAGTTGTGAATATCAGCAGGGAAGACAGAGCGAAACTTCCCCAGGTCCTTCCTCCACCTTTTGACCACCTTGTGAAGAATCTCCTCCTTTCACCCCACGAGAATCCCCCTTCCTGTAACTCGTGTCTGTTACCTCTCATCCTTTCTCAATCCACATCTGAGAAGGGTCTTGCCCTGGATAATTCACCCACCCCCCTTCTCTTCTTCAAGGTTTTAAACCAAGCTATCTCAGCCCCTCCTCTCACACATCATCTTGATGGCCTCAGCTGCGCTCACTCAAGCTCGTCAAAGTCTTTCTTGGCCTGGAGATCCCCAAACTGGATCCTGTACTCCAAGTGCTCTTCCTAAGGCAGGCAGCCAGCCTTCCCTGGCTGTGAGGGCACACAGGCTCCTCTTCAGATCCTTACTCACCAGAAGACACTTTCTGCAAAGCTGCTTTCCCTCTCCTTGGCTGCCAACCCAAACTGCTGTGTGGGGTAATCCTGTCCCACATGCAGGACTTCACACTGGTCTTGGTGGAATTCCTGCTGTGCCTGGCATTGCTGCCTTCCAGCCAATCACCCCTCCAAGCCTGGGGCCATCCAACAACTCGCTTGAGGGTTCACAACATCCCACCACACAACTTGTTAATGAACAAAGTCAACAGCATCAGGCCTGGAAGCAGCCTGTGATGGATGCAGGCAGCACACTTTCTGGGGCAGATGTATTGGATCTCCTGCACACAGATGGGTAATTTTAAGTGTGATGGAAAATTTAATTTTTTTTTTGTTTACAACATGACAAGCAGAAAGGGAAGTGGTCTCAGCATCAGCAACTTCTCCCACCCCAAATTCCTGCACCCTCTCCTGCTACTCCTTCAGTGGTCCCAAGACCACATATATAGTTGTGATTGAACTTGAGACAGGAAGCAATATGTTAAAAATAAACTGATTTATCAAAAAAGGTTATTTTTAAATGCAGATCCGTACCCCTATCTGGTTCTCTACATGGTGGCAAAGAGATTTTCACCGGAACAACTGCAGGAGGGTGTGGGGGTGCAATTAAGTACCAAAGGAAAGTGGGAGCCACTTAAACTCAGCTTTTGTTTCAGCTACACTGCCAAATTGTGACCCAAAAAAAACTTAGCTGAAATCAAAGACTTAATTTTCTGAGGTTCTTCTACCTATTTGGGTCAAGTATCTGCCTGACAGTAGATTTTATCCAGAATTCCAGGGATGATGTTTCTTGCATAAGGAAGAAGGTTTGGCTTGATCTCCTTCTGTACAAAAGACAATTAATTTTTAAACTCTCAGGGAAAAAAAGAAAAAATAGCTTTCATTTCATAGTATGCTTTTTGATTGGGAATTTAAAAAAAGTACACAGGCTGGCAGAAAAATGACAATCTTTTACCAGCTGCTAAAAATATCCTTGAAGTTTGTATTTCAGTTCCCTCCTCCTTTCTAACAGAAATCTTCCAAAAGTGTTTCACAACTCACTATTTGTTAAGCAAACCCCAGCGTTCTCACCCACTGCAATATTTACATGGGGAAGTGATGCCATGAGCTATATTGGGTTTGATTTGCACTGTTTTACAACCATAACAGCAGACATGTGGATACAATAAATGTGCACAGCATTCAGAATCAGCTCCAATTTCCTAGAGCAGGAAACAATTAAGCAAACATAGATATTTAACCACAACACATATGATCATTAAGAACTGCCTTTATGTTAAAGGCTGTAAGATATCCTAAGCGAATCCTTATGGAATCAAAAACTTGGTCTCCTTCAGACTGTGCTTTCCCACCCCTCTTCTTTCAGGTTTGAGTCCCACTACAGCTTCTCCCCCATGACTCAAAGCAGGGTGACCTGAGACTGTCAGGATTTGAGTTCTGAAAAACACAATCCTGCAGGAAAGTGCCAATTTCCAATGCTGCTCCTGTTTCTGGAGGGCTCAGGAGGAGCCCATGCCAGCTGAGGCTTCAATATAATTTTCCAGCCTACAGCCATAGGATGCTCACTGTGTTTTACCAAAACATTCTCCTCACCAGCTCTAGAACACCACTGCTAAAATAAACCAGGCTTGTTCTACACAAATATGACCCGGTTTAACGCTGCTATTCCTGCATCATATTCCAAAAGCACAAGTGTATCCCCATCTTTGTCTTCCTCAAAACAGTAATCAGTGTACAAATAACTGGAAAATCCCTCCACTCCTCCAGGTACCTGCAAAAAAAATAATCAATTTTCATCTCTTCCCCGTAATGTTTGTTTTTCTACCATTGAATCAAGTTCTGCAGACACTTTTCTGTGGTCAGCAAAAGGAGCTCCTGGCCCAAACCCTGCAGCTCCCCTACTTCCTCTTAGTGACCTCAACTCAACTGTTCCTTGGGCTACAGAGCAAACCTGGCCAACTGCTGATCTTCCTAAAAAAAAAAAGGATAAAACAGGACATATCCAAAAAAGAGAGAAATGGTTAAACTGGGTGAGTTAATAGTTTTTGAAACTATTCTAAAATGGGATAATAAAGTATCTCTGCAGGAGCAGGAATGACTGGGCAGTGCAGAAACACCTGAAGCCACTCTTGTTTCTCCAAAATATGCAGAGAATTGTGCAGTAACTTGAGACTATCACTTTAAAAGTACTGTAAGCTTAACCTCTTTTTCCAAGTCTCCTAATTCAGGCAGTAAAAGGAGTGACACTATTCCCTGCTGCTCCTCAGGACAGAGGCAGACACAAACATGAAGGGACAGAAATAAAACATTCAAGTACCACATTAAATATGAATATTAGCACTCGTGATATGACAGAATGCTGAGTTATAAACTCTGAAAATCCTCAGAACAAATATTTACCTTTTGAAACAAGTGCCTTGAAAAAAAAATAGAATAAAAAATAAATCAGAAATCAGTACAGAGAAGCTTGGGTTTGATTCCCAGGCACCGCATCTTAGGAATTAATTCCTACTACATTTTAATGCAAAAGCAGAACTGCAAATAGGGAAATTAAAGTCCTGGACAGGGCTGATTGCAAAGTAGGACTAGAATCTATGTTAAAATACTAAAACCTTCTTGATTTCTCACTTGTAATTTCAAAGTAAAGAACCAAAAGGGGTAAAAAGTTTTGGAAAAGTTGAGATCTCTGTAAAGAAAAGCAAAAGGAACAAATAAAATAGTGAGAAGGGCACTCAGGAGAGGGGAAATGCCTCTGATCTCTGGAGTTAAAGCAGATTAACAGAATCAGAACTGCTACCACGGGGAGGAGGAAGAGGAGGAGAAGGAGGAGGAGGGCTTGGGAGCCTGGGGAAAATGGAATGCAGGGTGGGGAAAGGAAACAGACACTGAGCTTTGAGCTAAAGCTGGTTTAGGGTGGAACCATTTTAAAGCCAGGGTGTAGCCAGGGAGTAAGTGTGTCTGGGTTTAAAGCACTGATTTTAGTTTCCAAACTTGAAAATAACCTGACCTAACCCTTCAATAACAGAAACTCCAAAGTTCCTCCTGCAGAGATTGTATCCTGATAACTCCATTAGCCTGTAGCTGTGGTGATATGGAGAACCTGAATTATTCACTGAGCACCCTCTGCAAAATTCTCCACATGGACACAGATCAGTGGTGTTCAGGGTGGGTTTTTTTTTTCCTCTGGTTTTGCATTTTGAGGCAACTCTCAGCCACCTCCACGCAGTGCACTGGTGCTTCAAGCACACCAAGAGTGCCAGAGAGGGTCCAGAAACCTGGGCAGCTCCTAAGCCCAAGGAATGCAGGCTAAGCCGATTTCGGGCTAAGAAAGAATTCAGGGGGTGGCATAAGAGCACAGAGCTGTAACCCCTCCATGTCTGGCTGCATCACTGGCCACCAGGGCTTATGGTGTCAAAATATCTCCCCAGCAAAACCCCCTCAATCGTAGCAAAGAAGATTTTAACACCTTGCACCACAACTGCAACGTCATGGCTGTAAAAGAAGGTGGAAAGATGCAGTAATGAACTTAATTTTCCAAGTGGTAGGCAATTTGTAGTTTACTATTACCTACCCTCGAAAAATACTCCAATACCTTTCCAATAAGCTGTTTTGATCCAAAACACCCATCCTGTTTTAAAAGCGATCTTTCCAAAATGAGGCATAAAAGAGATCGAAGTAACAAACTAACGGTAGGAAATCATTAAAATTTGAGCCTGTGTTGGTTTTTAAGACATCAGACATTCATATGACAATTGAAATTTTAGCCAGCCCAGTTTGCAGTTATGGCTGTAGCAAACCATTAAACACCTGAAGTATTCCCATTGCAACCAGGACTTAGACCATGGCACATGGACTGGAGACTCCCTCCCTTCAAAGCAAAATCCATTTAAAGGAAGAGTAACAGACTGTATTCTGTCCCAGTGATTTTTCTGGCTGGATTATTTCATGCTATATGCTTCCAAAACTTCTCTTAGCACCTCCTTCAACACATTAATTTTCGTCTTGCAGAACAGAGCAAAAACCTTTAGGAGCTCCTTAAGCACCTGAATCCTGAGTACCAACACCACACTCATCCTTCCCTCCTTTTCTCATCTTGCAAAATCTGGATTCCTCTAGTTGGACTAATATGCTTGCCAAATACCACAACGGAAACAGGGGAATTTTCAGGGGAATTACTTATTTAATAATTACTTGAAAACATGAATCAAGGGAAGATTTGAAGATTTGCATTGACAATGGGACAGAGTTACAGGAAGCCTGGTAGCTTGCTGAGAAAAAACAACTTTTTTTCAAGTGTAAAATTATCCTGTAATAAGGTAATCCACAAATTCACCTGCCTGCACTCAGGTCCAGAGACCTCACCTGCAAAAAATCAGTTGAGTTCATCTAGAACAAGCTCTTCCTTGCCTGCCTCTGAAGCCTTTTGCAGTGTAAGCTCACTATGTGATCCAACTGTTCAGCATCTGTGCTCCCCAACAGCTCCTGTAATCATAATTTGCTCTCTGGAAACCAAGACAGAAAAAGGGATGGGAAAAGGCTGACGACACCAGCTGTCTCCAGGCTTCCCAGGGAGCCAGCAGCTCCCTGCAGCAGCCACTGCAATCACACGTGTGTCATTGGAAAACGAGCAACTTGAACATCTCCTCACCGGGAGGGAGGAAACTTGTGCATAATTAAAGATTTTGATGGGGAAAATGTTAAAGGAGCTGAGAGCTCTGCAAAGTCAGAAGGATACAGCAAAGTCCTGCCCGTCCTTCCCATGAGGTCACTCCTCTGGGCTTACTCAAGTCCTGAAGTTCTTCTTAACAGAACACAGCAATTTCACCACATGTAACCAAAAGAAAGAAAAGAGTTCCCAAACTGTAGTGTCTTTAAAAAGGGCTGCTGTGTTTTTAAAATAATTAGCGTCATTTCACAGTCAATTGGCACACAGAAATTCACTTGCAGCTTTTGGGTGCAAACACTCAGAAGATGTGTGGGAGTATTTCCTTGGAAATAAATTCCTGAATCATAACTACCATGCTTGAACTAACACATTAATAAAGCCGTCAATAAATCCTTCAAAAGACACCCTTCAAGTGGCAGACTTTTCCATTATGTGAAGAGGCAAAGCCAACAACACTTTGCTGGCTTAACAGTGAAGATATCCATCCTCTTTGGCAAGAGCCTTCCAAACAACACCTGATCCCGTAGTCCATGCACTCGGGATGTGTAATCCCGTAAAAATTTTATCCAGCAAGGTTAAAGAAACAGGAACCTAAGGCAAACAAAGATGTTCAAGGCACAAGACTGCTTCTGAATTTCATATGCATCTTTGATACAAAAACTAACAAACAGCAATATGTTTCTTTAGAAAACCTATGAAATTCAAGCAAAAGGGATAAAATAAAAGGCAGACCCGTTCCTTTGGCAAGTCCATGGAGGAGATTCTTCTTGGCTCAGTTATGAAGAAAGTTATTATTTATAAAAGCCCATCCTTCAGTTTACTTTGGAGAACTGCTGCTTCAAGTTAATGTGGCTTGGTGAGGAAAACATATATATGAATGTTTCCTACAAGGAATGACAGACTGACATCCTGAACAACCCAAACAGGATGAGAAAGAGAAAACCTAATGTGTTTGATGGTAAACAGACAGTCCAAATTAATAAATAGGAACTAGAATGAAAAGATGGTGCTCATCAAGCTTTGTGCTTGACTGACAGCACCCTGAGAAACTGAGAGCTGAATCACAGTCTCAATCCAGCACCTCAGTTTTTAATTTGCATTCTTTTGCAAATCCTATTTGATCATTCTTTCTTGCATGAAAAAGACAATCTTCATGGCAGACATTAACAATCTCTTGCTATTTCCATTATGTTAGATTACCATTAATAAGATTACTCCAGACACTCCTTTTTATTTTAATCTCCAATGTTGTCAAATTCAAAGACTCTCAACAGCACTCCACCAGCATATGGGAAATCAACTGATTCACAAAGAATTTTCTTACCCTTTCAATTTAAATAAAACCTTTTTTTGAGATGTCATTGATTTGTATTTAAATAGTCTACTTATATATTTGGGACACTTTAATACACCTGCCTGTACTGATAAGAATGTTTTTCCCGCTGAAAGCAGCACCACTGCTGAGTGTGAATGAGCTGAGTTGTTTCAAAAGCAAAGTTTCAGTGATTGCAATGTGCTTCTTTGTAATATAACAGGAATTAAGTAATTCTATATAATAGAGGAATAGGAAGCATATTTTTCATCTGTGAATATCCTGCCCCAAATAATCACCGAATTCAAAGGGTGATGCAATGGTTACTTGCAAGATTCCCCTTCCAAAATGCTGCTGAAATGCAGTGCTGCTTCAACCAAGACCGAAAGAATATCATGCATAACTTCAGGAGGAAGACTGAACTTTGAAGAAGCATTCTCCTAAATCAGCTTTTGCATTTCCAGAAGGTCTGTGTTAGCCCAGCAGCACAGAGGCATTTCTAAACAGCACCCCAGTGACCCCAACAAGAGCTTTCAGACTTAGCAAGCAGCATCTTAAAATAACTGATTAGATCAGAAAAGTGAACGAGCCCCAAAGAACAAAGAGTTCTAGGTAACTTTCTTTCCTTTCAGTTACTTCTGAAAGAACACTCAACACCCATTTCCTCAGTAAGTGAGTAGCTTTCCATCTTAGCTGCGAACATTGCTGATAGGGACACTTCTAAGTAAATGAGGTAAAAGAGAGCCCTAGACTATGAAGTCTGTTCTAAAAAATGAAACCTGACATGACTAAATCAAAGACAACTTCAAGCTGAAATTGCAACACAACCCAAATACTTGTTACAAGTGCCTGTGCTGTGTCATTATCCATTTGCACACAAGAAAATCAATTATTCTTCACACTTAGGAGTCATGTCTGCAACACCCTTACAGCACTGCTGAATTCTAACAGGAGAGGGAAGAACCTGGGGTACCCATAACCCAACCTAAAGCACAACCCTGTAGCTCAGCAAATGGAGAAGTTCGCAGGAAAATATCTCCCATCTGCTGGATATCGGAAATACCCATACAAGACCAGAAGACCCTGCTGCTTGCAGGACCCCAGGCAGGGATGTTTTTGGGGTAACAGGGTTGCTTTTACTTCAAAGGGAAAGAGCAGAAGCCTCACCTGAGTGCTCATCTGATTTCCCCCAAACCACAGGTTTACCACACGAGAGGCTGTCTGTGGACAAGGTGTCCAAGGTTAACCAAAACTGAACATGTAATGGATCTCAAATCCTTTGAAATCATACCCAAAAAATCCCCAAAGACACCACAACTTGACCTAAGACACACGCAGGGCTTGCAGAGACAATCCTGGCTGTTAAGCCCACAGGCACTCACCCCACAAATTTCAGGCCCCACAATACAGAGGGACCTCCCTTTCCAGCAGGGCAGAAAGGAGAATTTCACCTCCATTCACCTCTCCAGATGGCCAATATGGGGAACACAGGAGCAGCTCAGACTCCACATGCCTCCCTTGTTCCTCATGGACATGCTGCTCTCTGCCAGCACAGGCAGCCCCTGAGCCTGTTCATTTTGGACAGCAAGAAGTGTTGCCACTCATATTTTCCTTTTCTTTTATCAGCACTACTGAAATATTGAAACTCTTCCCCCAGCCACCACCATTCAGCTGCCCTTTTCCCACCATTGGAACCACCTCCTTTATTGGAAACTGCATTTCAGACAAGATTTGGAACAAATAATTCGATGTGCCTGCTGACGTGCTGTCTCAGCACTGTGCTGAGTCAACCCCTCGAGCCATCTTCCTCTCATCTGCAAAGAGCCACTGCAATTTAATTCCTTAACAATTAGGAATTAAATAATCTAAGTTTCATTCAGCTTCCAGTAATACAATCTCTTCTATTCTGCACTATTTTCAGTAAAGACACTCAATCTATACCCAGCTTTCCAAGAGGCTCAGAGCTGCAGCTCTGTTTCTGCAGTCACTCCAACATGTCTGGTTCATTCTCGGTACCTGTCCAAACCCACATCCTTCAGACAGTACAAGTCACTGAGCTGTTTTTATGGGATGCCATGGAAAATGAAAAATAATTGCATGAGAACAGAGACCAGGCAAGCCATGCTGAGCCTTCACCCAAAACAAGGATAAAATACGTGCATTATAAAAATGTGATTCTTCATAAATCACCGTTATCTTAAATTATCTCGCATTTTTCTTCTAACTGACGTTGTTTAGATTTTATCATCAGCTAATTAGAATAATTACATGCAAGCTTGCTGCAGCAGATAACCATAAAACATAATAAATCTCAAGACATTTGCAGAGTTACTGTTCAATGAAAACCACATTTAAACTCCAGTATGGGAGCAACTTCAACCTCCTTTTTCAGCCCATAAAGACTTTTAAGACTTTCAGTACTCTTTGTATTGTTTTTTTCATCCAAATTTGGCAACATAAAAGTCTATAATCTCACACACCCTTCTCCTGGCTGACTTGGATTCTGGTATGCAATGAAACACAGGCTAACTCACAGCACAGACTAAGTTCTTGAAGTCAGCTTGAGAGAGTTTACTAACACAGTTCCTTAAAGTCCTTAGAAAAAAACACCAAACGCCTAGTTCAGAAGCATTCCTGAATCTATTTATTGCCACTGATTAATGAAGCAAATGGAACAGTTATCTTGAGACAAAGAAATAACTACTGAAGATTCAAAGGAAGCCAAGAAAACAATTTTCTCGCTGGCTACACACTTTAAACGCAGCCACTTGTCTCTGACCACAAGTAGCCACACATCAAAATATACTTGAAGCCATAGTAGTGCCTCAGAAAAACATGCTGCTCTTGAGAGTTACTAAACATTTATCCTGCCATTACCAGCAACAAGCTATGGTGGTTTTCTTACCCAAGAGAAAGTGACACCTGAATATCAGGAAATTCTGAAGATGGTATCGGTAAGACTAAATTACACCTGTGTGTGTGGTGTAATTACATCATCAACGCACAGTGCAAGGAAAATTCTTCAACCTTGACATCAATGTGCACACCTGCTCAAATAAGTTCCTTTAACCTTTCCTCTCATTAATTACAACAGCTAGAGTGGTGGTTTTGGGGTGATTTAGGTCGTTCAAAGCTAAAACAAAACTACCACTTTCACAGGAGAACCAGCCTCCATCGAGGCTCCCGACTGAACCACACAGTGCTTGGTGCTTCTCAATTGCTGGCAACACAAGTTTCTACATTTTTCTGTTTCTGGCAAGCTCCTATATCAGAGGCTGATAAGATCATCCCATAAACAGATCTAATTAACTCAACATTTTCAGTTTCATCCCCAAAAACTGGAAGAATGACTTACTTGGGTCACGACTGCTGTACGGCCATCCTGAGGCAGGTAAAAGGGACAGCACAGGAGAATTCGCCCTGCTGTCCTCCTCCACTTGCTGCGTAATATGTCTCACAGTTTCTTTGTTTTTCCTGTTCTTCCTGCGGCCCGTGGGCTGCCAGCCATCCCCCACTCCTTGCTCTGAGAACCCACTCTGTATTGCACCATCCTTGGCAGGATGCAACTCACCCCCTCCGTAATGGGACGGTGAGACCTGCTCCTCTTTGATACGCAAAGACCCATAGCCCATGTCACTAGCCCAGAGAGACTGGGATGAAATGTCTTCATGGCTGTCTGGTTTTGGTTCTTGATCCTCTTTCCCATAACTACTCCCTCCCTCGTGGCAGCTGGCAATGGCCGAGTCCCCGGAGGAGTTTGCCGGGCTCGTTCTCCGAGCTAACCAGGGGGATATACTCCTGCCGGCCACGACGGCCGAAATCAGAGCGTCCGTGCTGCTGCTGGAAGGGGCTCCCAGCTCATAATCAACCAGGTCCTCTGAGGCATCAGACTTGATGCTTATGTCCAGAGCTGCTTTGATGAAGTTGTGACAGGCCTGCACGATGTCTGTCATCTGCAGGTAGCTGGCAGCCGACATCACCTCGATGACGTTCCTGCTGGTCAGCGCCAGGTGTGCGGAATACATGAAGTCAATGATTGCCTTAAAGCCCTGGGCGGTGACGATGTCCAGGTGGGTGACTGTGGCCTGGTCAGAGGTTTTCTGGACCTGGCAGTAGAGGGTTTTGAAGTAGCGGCTACTCCCCAGGAGAACGTTTTTGTGAGCCTTGAAGATCTTGCCCTCCACGATGATGCAGACGTCGCAGAGGATCCCGTGCTGCCTCTGCTCGTTCAGCTCCCGCAGCAGGTGACGGTAGTGGGAAGCAATCTCCATATCTTCCTTTCGGTTATTCATTTGGAGATCTTTATGTTTCCTCTTCCACAAGTCCTGCAGGGGGAAGGAAATGACAGGATTACAAAATCCAAGACAAGACTGAGACAAACCCCAGGTTGTACCAAAAGAAGCAACAGGTTCATCTGGGAAGAGTGCCACAAATACAGCTACTGCCTGCAATGACTACACATGCATTACAAAATGCACCTTACTTTGACCAGACTTCAAATAATTTATGTTAAAAAGGACTAGATTTGAAGCCAATCCTCCAGTGGCTCATAACATCCCAGAGAAATGTTTCTTTAAGTTACTACAGACTTGTAAGAAAACCCATCTGAAGTAACCAGAGAAGAACAGCTGTCAGTTTTTACTGTGAATTTGTTGAAGTTTGGTTTTGAAAGAGATGCTGCACTTGAAACCATGCTCAGATGTCCACAGACTACTGAGGGGCACACTGTAACACATTTTCCTCGAGGGAACAAGCATCGTGTGTAGCACACAGAAGAGCTGAAATCCTCAAACAGCAAGAGCTGATTAAATCCAGCATTTCCCTTGTCATACTGCCATGGAGGGGCTATAAACATGGTTTAAAAGTCAGAAGAGCAACAAGCGAATCCAAGACCACAGATCACAAAGTTTTAAGTCCCCACCCAAAGTAAACTGGCAATAGATCACAACTATGAAATGAATGTTATTTGAAGGTTAACTACTTACAAGCAATACTTTGCAATAAACATGTTATTTCCTTGGCTTTATATCTCCAAGTTTACCCCACAGCCACCCTCAGATACTAAGTAGAGAAATTCTCATGATCACCTAAAGAATGGATCCTTATGACCAAGATTAAGCTGAGAAAAATTCACAGGGCTTTTGATCACTTTTCATAAAATTTGGCAGTATTATCCAAAATAAAAGGCCAGTTAGTGCCAGCAGCAAGTTATCTTGTAAATTATGCTCCAGATTATCCTTCTCTTACACAAGGTCCTAAATGTTGACGGTAATCAGCAGTGCTAGGATTTTCAGATTGAATTTTTTTCCAATTACTATCTCTGCAATTCCATATTTGCCTTTGATGCCACAGCTTTACAAATTCTTTGGCATTCAATTCTGCCATTTTCTCTACCACTTACTTTGGAACTTACTATCAAGATTTATCTACCATAGAACAGTGGTTTAATGGTCCAACTAATTAAGAGCACCAGGGTGAAGGATTTCTTACTCCTTTCCCTCAAAAGCTTAGAATTTGTTCCAATATAAAAAGTCCCAACTGTAGAATTGATATGAGGGTCCACACATCAACACACAACTGTAAAATCTGACCCAGTTCCAAATGTTATTATGTGCAGGCACACACATCAGAAGCCTGGATTTAGGCTACTGGTTGTTACTTATAAAAAACAAAATCTCTGAGGTCTTACAGCCTTGAAGCACACATGGCTCAATGTTAGCACTGGCATTAAGGAGGCTGTTTCCAGCCTGGAGCACCTCTCTAACATCCACTGAGTTCACACACAAATTCAGTCCCATCTGCTCAAACTGGCTCGCAGCAGTGGGCAGCACAGCCGTGATTAAGGAAGTTTCCTTGGCACATGCAAGTGTGTTTCCTGGGCTGTGGAACACAGATCCACAGGCACCCTGCCCCCTTCCCCTACCCTGTGCTATTATTACCATCGGCAGGAGCAAAATAGCTGCAGTTTAGTCAACACTGTTGGCCAGAAAAGCACCTCCCAGCCCACAGAACATCCGTGAGGGTGGGACCTTCTCCTAGAGAGCCACCTGATGATTCAAAAGTTCAAGTTATGCAAGACTGCTTCAAGCTCCTCCAGTTCTGCAAGGACGGAGCTGCCTCTCTGCAGCCTCGGAAATCCTAATTTGCAAGGCCAGCTGGTTCCTGATCATTGAGAAATGTTTGCTTCCCTCGAGAGAGGAAGGGACCATCTCCCTGCAACACAAACAGGCTGAACTGTGCTCATCCGCTTCAAAGCTGGGCAGCTTTTCTGCAGAATTAAGCACAGAATGCACAGAGAAGCCAATCTTTTTTTTAAATTGAGCTGGAAGAGGTCAATACCAGTGCAGCTGCACACACCTATTTACCACAGAAATCTGCCCAGAGACCTCAAACCAAATCCTCACCCAGACACCATCTCTGTCTCAAATGAAATATATCAATGAAAATCAAACCAAGAATCAGGGTCAGGGAGCATGGGAAAATAAATAAATAAATGATTTTTCAGGTGTTTGGCCTGAAAAGGTTGTGATGGCACCAGCCAGCACAGCATCTCTCTAATCCAGGCTCTGGAAGTGGCTGCCAGCATTTCCCAACATCTCCATGTTGGAAAGAACCACCTCTTAAGGCAGAGTGACAGTTCAGTTTTGTCTTTATTCCAGAAACCACTACTGCATCTACTTTTAGGAGCTGAAGAGTCAGCTTAGTCCCCTTAGGAAATATGAATTGCCACATAGGATAAAGTGAGTTGTCCATCACCACTCGTGTCTCCAACAGCTGCCATATCCACACAATTCAGGGGAAGATGTAAGAAAACCTCAGAGCCCACAATGAGGAAAGGACCAGAATGTTTTGGATACGGCATTTCCTTCTACTGTTCCTTCATGGATATTAAAATCCATATTCCAAGACACCAACTCCCTGTAACTGTGGGGAGGAAGGGCAGGAAATCTCCTGCAAGGATAATTTTCTCTTCCTCAATTTTGTACAGATTAGCATCACAGCATTTGTCAATGTCTCTACTTGCCCTTGTGAATTTATGGCACAACATTTTTCCTTCTTCAACTGGAAACGTTCTTCAACTGGAGATTATATCAATTCCTCGAGATTTTATTTCTTTGGTATCTCATACACTTATTCAGTTTAGTTCAGTGGGTCAGGTTCCCTCCCCACTGATAAAAGTCCACTTCTGACACATCTTGTCCTTTTTTTAAACTGCCTGTGGCAGAAATACAAAATTTAAAATATGTCTCTTGCTACTTTTGGTTTAGACTGGAGCAGTTTGAGGTTCAGATATTGACTAATATGGATGGATGGATGGATGGATGGATGGATGGAGCACTCGCTCATCTCTTTAGAAAACAGAAGATAAGGTCAGAGAAAAGATACCAGGGAATTTTTACTGAACAAAAAGACAAAAAAATCTATGCAAGACTTCTTACTGGCCACTGAGGTGGGCACATTACAGCACTTTCAAGCAAGCAGTGAAGTGGATACTCCAGTGTTCAGTGGAATCAATAAAATGCAACAGTTTCCAAATCAGGAATTATTACTGTAGATATCTTGATCTTCCCCTGTCACAAGGTCTGCTCCCTCACACACGTCACTCCACATCCAACATCTGTCACAGCATTGTACCTTTTAAATGAGAGGTCTTTGGGGGAGAAAATGAAATGCGCCTCAAATTCAGAGGAATTAATTAGTTTTCTGTCTACCCATGTCAAACCAGAACATCCGTTTAATGTCAAGGATCACTAGGGAATTAATCCAAGTTAAATTTAAGGCAATTTGTTAGTAGTTAAAAATTCAGGAAGCTTTAAAAGCCTGTGCTCTTGTGTTCCAATTTTACATGCTGTTTTGCGGCTTGTTGATGGTTTGTTTTTCTTTTTTTTTTTTTTTCCCCTTTCCCTGGTAAGGATATTTATTTCCACTTAAAAATGTTGTGGAAAGATTTCTTCTGAAAAGCTGTACCCTTCAAACTTCTGTAGAAGCACAGTGAAGATGGAATAAACTGTGGAGATTTCTTAGAAACAGACCTCAAAGATTAATGATGTATTTTTTGGTTTATCTCAGGTCTTTTTAGTACAAGAAGGTTTTCAAAGTCGAGCATCTACTAGAATTCTTCAGGCCACACGGCCACAACACAGCTTTCCAGGAAGCCAACGAACCATGAAAGCTCATCTGAAGATTTTCCAAAAAATAAAATTGTAGCAGATCAGGCTTTCTTCATAAGCCAATTTACAGGCAGTACAGTAATTCAAGTCTATTACTTCTCCAAATATAACTAAAAAAAAATGTCCCAAACCAAACCGTTGCACGTAACAGCAAAAAGAACACAAAGCAATCAGATTTAAGAGTCACTTTCATGCAAAATTCTGTCAAGATACGGGCCTGCTTTTATTTTTCAGACCAAAAACCCTGGTCTTGAAGTAAGCATTAATAATTTATACAATCTTTAACCCCAGCTAGAGTGAACCTATGGAAGTGGTTTATTTTGCACTGTCAGTACAGTTATTTAAACATGAAAATAGCATCTGAAGGCACAGTAAGAGTCTAAAGCACACTTCACTTCCCATTGGAAAGGTTTTAAGAAGAGTAACACCAATATTTATTTATTGGCAAACTTGTCAGCACACACCACAGGAATGAGTCTCCTAACCAAAATCTTAACATCACTAAAATTAGGGGGCACAAATTTGTTGCACTTAAATCTCAGTTCATTGCTTAAATTTTGACAAGAAGTCACAGATGAGAAATGAAGTGCACACAAAATCCTCTACAGAGCAGTCCCCTGGGAAGTAGTGGGGACAAAAATAAACTTCCTTCCCTCAGAAAGAAAACAAGGAAAAAAAAAAAGGCCTGGAGGTTTTTTTTGGGGGGGGGTTTGCTGTTGTTAGGATTTGTTTGGTCAGTTGTTTACTTTTTCTTCTCTCAGAATGTAAGGGAACTGAAGATTTAAACAACATGGCACTTTATCTGTTTCAATTTTCTCAGTGTGTTTCTACACCTAATACCAAGGACCCAAGTTAAAGAGCACCCAGATGCTCACTAGTGCACTCCTCCACCACTCTGCTCCCTAGAGAAAACATGCCAACTGGAATTTAACCAAAAATGTGTTGTTTCCTCCCCCCTCTCCCTTCAGAGAAAAGTAAAAACAGATTAAGGAAGAACTCCAACTCACTCCAATGCTTTATTACACAAAAACCCAACAAACACACCCTACTTCTCTGCTTCCCCTGTGTCCTGTCCATGTTTCCACTCCCAAGACATTCCAACATTTTTTGAATTCCTCTGCAAAGGAGCTCTGTAAGGTGAGATTGGGCTTGAAATGCTTCCTTGCACAACAAGACACAGTGTGTATGCAAGTTTCACTTTTATCCAATTAAAGACAACAGAAATGCACAGGATTCCTACTCTCCATCTGCCCTGTGCTGAATAGAAGGGAGAAAAAACCCCTCAGGAACTGAAAAGGACAGTAAAGGAGAGAAAAAGAAGATTCAGGATATTCACGGATGGTAACTCCCTGCAAAGACACTGCTCAGGAGCTTTACAAGCACAAATCTCCACAAGTGCAGGGTTTTCTCACGAGTGTGTTTGAGGAACAGCAGCACACAATTCTGAAAGAGTTTTAACTTCTTGATACTAGATAACACCAAATTATATTCACATGCTCAGCTTTGTCCAAAATAGATACAAGCAACAGCTTATGAAAATGAACAGTTGCCAAAAAAGAAACTTTTACCCTATTCTGATTCCCAAAACCAATCATCCGTCGTTTTAAGTTGGTCATTCCAACCACAACTCTGAATTGGAAGAGAAAGAGGCAGATGTTTGTAAACAGACCAAATCAGACCCTTGAGCCAGAGGGGTTACTCAGAGCTCAGGGTTTCATGCAAACAACGTGTACCACTTCTCCCTGATGACTGGGGATGAGAATGTTTAATTGCAGCCTAACAGTGCATGTTCAGCCTCGTGGGCTGGGAGTCACAGGAAGAAAATAAAAGTTTCATCATTCAGTTTGAGAAGTACTATAGAAGTACAGAAAGGGCAGGGATTTGGGAGGCAAATGATTTTCAGTAAAGAAAATTACTAATTCAATTTTTATTACCAAATTTGATAGGCCCACTGAATTGTCAGTGATTGTAGAGCAAAAAGAACCTCAAGCCCCTACATAAATTTGTTGCCATTGGTCTGATCAGGATTCACTAAAATTTCTCCAACTTCAAGCCAAAACTGTCCCATCATTGACAGCACTGGCAACAACTGTTTAGAATCTCTGTAGCAGATACAATCCAGAAAGTCCATGAGTAAAATTCAGACAGCACAGTAGAACACTGCACACTTCCAGCATTTCATCATACTATTAAAGCTTTGTTTCCGCAGTCCAGACACGAACCACAAGCAAAATCCAACTCCAACAGCAAAACTTAAAACAGCAGGGAGTCATCATTAAACATTTCACTCTCTGCTCCAAAACTCTAAACCAGAGACTTGGCTGTGGCCTTTGACTTGTCAAACCATCCACCTGAAGTTATGGGCCAACCAATGTGCAGGAGCTGGACAGCATTAAAGTGTAATCAAAAGAGAGTATTTCATAGAAAAATACATTTATTAACCTTCATTAGCTCTGACAGCACATGAAGAATTTCAAGAGAAAACCAGGACTGGAAATGAGAGGTAAGTGAAAACTGCTGTCCTCCACATTTTGGGAAGAGGGTAATTAGAATTAGAAACTTAGAAACTGTAAAGTTAAAAATATTAGGAGGGGAAAAAGACAAGACCAGAGATGAATATTTTGCTATATTGTTCTTAAAAGCAACAAGTGATTTTTGCTGATTTTTTTTAGGGAAAACATGTAAACTCTAATATTGAATAAACAAACAAATGAAATCCAAGACAATTACTTCTTACCAGTAACAAACTGGGTTCCAGGTCTAGTGTTTCTCCTACAACAGCTGAGGACATCAACAGCCCCAGGGCAGCACAGGTAGTGCCCTGCTCCGTGACCTTCTGACAGCACTGGTGTGAACTCTTGTAGGAGAAAGACAGAACTACGAAAAAAAACAAAACCAGAAGAAATTATTAGCAATAAACTACAAGATGACTGAACAACAGTGAGATGCTTTGAAGTCCTTTCCCTCCAAACTCACAGTTATGACAGCCTTACTCAGGAGTTAATGAATTCCAGAAAATTTAACTCCAAGAATATCAAGACATTGCAAGTAATTAAAGCCTGGCTACCACTTTGTAATAATGTAAGCAAGAGTTACTTCTTAAAGGTATGGGAACAAAAAGTCTAATTTTAGCTACTAAAACTTCAATCAGACCCTTGAACAACAGGGTTTCCTGTTTGGGAGCTTTTCAAAACATTCTTACTTTAATGACTCTTTAAAGAGACTCACCTTATCTGACCTATAAAATACTGAGGTTTAAAAGCTACCAGTACAGCTCCTGAAAGAAATTTGCAGTGGAACACTCAGGAGAATTTCCTCTCGAAATATTTAGTTGCCAGTTTCTAGTGGCTGACACCATTCTGGGTTGACAGACCAAACAATCCCAAGATATTTAATGTTTTATGTAAAACACAGGTATTCAGGCACAGATAGGCTTCTCAGAGAAAACCCGAGTGTGTACGGTTACAAGGAGTAGGAACAGTTCACCTACACCAAGGCTTTTGTCTGTGAGGACACATCCACTAAAACTATCATCTTGAACATCTATTTTTCTAATACAAAACAGAGTTTATTTTCTTCAGAACAGCATATACACCACACTGGCAACATTTAACTTACATTTCTGAGTCCGTTTTATTCAAAGCTTTTTATTGTTAGCCATGACAAAGACTTTTTTGATCTCTGCATTTCAAACATCTTCAATACACAGATTAGCTCTCTAAATGAAAATAAGCTATAAATCAATACTGGTGATTTCAAGACTGACCTTCTGTAGTAACAGATTGTGAAAGGAAACATCAGAAGATAAAAATTAAGAAAGCTTTTCCAAAGCCATTATAGAAGGTGAAATAAAATATCTAATAAACAAAGGAAGTAATAAGGAAAATCCAAGCATTCTTATGGCAAACAGCAGAATTGAAAATCTTGAAAACAAATATGACCCAATTGAAGCAAACACCGGTGACTTCGTTCTCAATTTCTATTCTGGACTGCCAAGTCTTGCCTTTCTCTAATTCTGATTGCTTCTCCATAGCAATTGTTTTGGCGAGCTCTTTTTAGTCCTGCTATTTGGACAGTTAAGAAAAAATAAAGTGGTGAAGTGAGGGAGCCAGACCAACCCAGACACACGGGAAATTACTTTGTTAGCAAAGTGTAACACACTGAATGTATTTCTACTTAGACCTGGGTCTGTTACTGTTAAAACTCTCACTTACACCTGTCCCAGAGCACAAGAAGAGCCAGAACAGATTGGTAAAAACGGCAAAGCTGAGCCCTGCACCTTTTCTTCTTGCTTTGAGCTCGGCATCTGTTTTCCTCTTCTGATCAAACAGATGAGAGACGAGTGACCGTGATGGATGGAGGCACCTCTGCCACAAGGAAGGAGCAGAACAGCCAGAGGTATTTCTCCAACTTTTGCAGTTGACTAAGATTTCTAAATGAGCCCTTGTTATCAATGTGAAGTCAAGTTTTATAAAGACCTGTCAGCCCTCATGACAATGTTATCTCCAGGTCCTCCTTCTCCTTCCCATACCACAAGACAAAAATATCTTTAAATGCTGAGAACTTACCGATACCTGAAAGTGTTTCCTGTTAGCAAAAATAAACCTTGCAATGTTTCACAGCTGGACAGTGCATGTTTCAGTGAAGAGAGGAGAATGGTCTCTGGTAAGAAGCTCCAAAAGGTTCATCAGATGTCCTGTGTTTGGAAATGGAAAGAATAGGAGGCAAAAATTAAAATCCAAACTTTAACTCAATACAAAGCCCTTCAGTGTCACATAATTAAAAGCAACATTTAAAATAACTGCACATTTACAACACTGTTCACCATTTCAACAAGAAGCATTCCGATATATTCCTATAATTAATCATGCAGGAAAAATTATTTAGCCCTTGTGTTAATGTAAAGAAAGAGTTTAACATACCAATATTAAGACTGTTAACAACTTCTGACTAAGCTTCCAGACAGGAGTGCTTTGAAAAAGTCACTGTAAAAAACCCACAGTTTATAAAAGGATTTTTAAAAAATTTAACAACATTGTTTCAGTTGACATGTAAGTTTCAGTTAATGTTTCTGTGACCTCTGCCACCCACACACTTTAAATGGGGTTGGAATTAATTTCACCTCTTGGTTACAGTGATTCCCCTCCAAACCAAAATATTTGCCTAAGGTTACAGAAAAATCATGGGTCCATGCTGTACAAAAGGAAGATATTTGAGTTTTATTCCCATCCATCTCAACTGAATCACAGCCTTCAAAAGCCAGCATGACCCTCAGATTTTAACTACCAAGCAGCATCCACAAAGGTACCAAGGAAAGCACTTTGCTCCTCTTTCAAACATTAAAAAACTTTGAAAAAAACCCCCAAACACAAAAATGAAGACACAAATAACTAACAGAAGCTTTATTTTCCATGCCTGTAAAAGCTATGCAGCCCGAAATACAATATTCCAATGGGTAACAAGTTGCTAATACGACAGGATGCACCTTTCCAACAGGGCACAGGTGTGTGCACCCAGTTCCAACTGCAGTAATATTTCCACTGCACTTGGATTTCCTCTGCATTTCCCTTATTCATTTCCCTGTAACTTCCAACTCTGTCCATCTGCCTGTCTCTCCATCCTCTCTCCATCATGGTACAGTAACAGTTGCTCGAATCATTCCCCTGTTTTTGATCTCTGTTCTCTCTCTCATCTGGTTGCACCAGGAGAAAAACAGATCCAACACTACTCATGTCATGGACTCTGCAGAACACAGCAAGAACTTGGCAGAACTGGTACAGGGTACCAGGCTTGAGAAATCTGGTGACATCAAAAAAAATACAAGAATTTAGCTACAGATAGATCTGTACTCTAGCAGCAAAGATTAAAAAACAGCCTGAAAAAATTCAAATGCCTGTGGCTCATATGACACTTACCTGTCCAAGTGCCATTAGATCTCCTTAAAATCTCCTACAAGATCTTAAGCTTTTACTTTAAAAAGTCACAAGAGAAATCCAAGCAAAAAACCTCTGCTCTTGCGCATCTATTAGTCAAAAAAACAACATAAAAAGTACCTTAAAAAAAAGAGGATTAGAGAACTGTAAACTTATCACACTGGGAATTGCCCTGAAGAATGGTTTCCCCCAAACTTTCTCATTGGTTTTTGGCTTTTTAATTAGGGGATCTTTGCCAAAGTTCCCAAACTCAATATGTAAAAAGGAAGGGAGCCAAAGGAGGAAGAATCAGGTGATTTTTAAAAAGAAGTAAAGCATGGGTAGAAACCAAGAGAAAGATGACCTAAAAGAAAAGACACACAAGGAGTCATGAATAATCTAAGAGTAAAAGAATCAACCAGAGCAAAACTAAAGATAACATATGAAAGGCTCTGAGAACAACCTAATTCTGTTTGTGTAATTCATGGTACAAGCCCTCTGTGCCTTGAGTAAGGATCCTGGTTTACTTTTTAGCACAAATCTCATAGTCTAGATTTGATCAACTACTATTAAAAAAAGAAAAAACAAAGAAGTGGAGTGAAGCCAAGAAGGACACAGTGGTATCAAGAAGGAAGTCAAAAAGCTCATTTTATATTTAGCCACCACCTCATTCTCCAACCTTATAGTAGTAGGACTGTTAAGAGCAAATGGGTCCTGACTACTTCGTTTATTGGCACTTAAATTAGTTGGGTTTGGGTATTTTAAGCACCTAATGTCCAATACAGACCATTGATTCTTCTGTTTCAGGGCATGATCTGAGCACTAGTCAGGAAGGTATTTCCTCTGATGCTGTACCAGTGCAAAAGGTGCAAATTTTATTTAACCCCTTCCTCAAACAGAGTGAGCCAAACCCCTGAAATACCAGCTTTCTGCAGAGCTCTTCTCTACAGGGGGAGAAATACCAGGAAGCAAACTCACCTGGATGGAATAAACAGTTTGGTCAACATATGACAAGGAAATAATTAGGAAAGATAACGAGGTATTTCAGTATACAGAGGTATAAACATATTCCTTAATATACAAAACCCTTTTCTAAGTAGGGTTCTCAGGCAGGTAAGGTCCTGGTACACACTGACATTCTCGTTAACAAGTGTATTTTAATCCACACACAAGCTCATAGATGTGTTTGTAGCATTTTTTTGACGCCTTGGTGCCTCTTTCCACTACAGGAGATGCCAACTCAGAGTTACTATAAAGCAAACACAGGGCAACTTCCAACATTCACAGGGTGTTTTTTCTTCCCAAGTGCACACATGAGTCAAGTGAGCAACAGGACAAGATCACCACTGTCTGGTCTGGAATAAAAGCCAGCCACATCCCCAAAAATCAAGGCAAAAAGGTGAATTTCAGCACTAACTCAGCATCTACCTGTTACATTTCAGCAAAGCCACCTCTCCCCTCCTGTGCCAGGGACACCCTTACCTATGCACAACTGAACACTGCCAAGTGGGACACATTTCCATCTCATTAGAATGGCTGTCAAGGACCTCACCCTGACTCTGGAGTGCTCGGAAGCTATTCCAAACCAACAGCTCAGCAGCAGCCTGACGTTTTTCAAATGCATGGCTATGAAAGAAAGTTAAAGCAACTGTTCAGAAAATAACTGCACCACAGCTGACTTGGTAAGGGACAGCAAACCCCACCCATGAGCCTCTGGACTCCACCACATCCCAGAGGGAATTCAGCCAGGACTTCACACTGGTTTGCCTTTATGAAGAATAAGCACTTCTAGCACAACTTTTCATCAATATAACAGAAAATGTTTGGGAGAGCTGAGTAAACCCCCGTTTCACAGAAGGGGAGAGAGGTAATGAGAAGTTACACACCAGCATGTTCAATCAACAGCTGGAGGATGGGAACTGAATCTCAAAGAGCAGCTTTCCCTCTAAACTGGGCATCCTTGTGCATCCAAATACACCAAGGCAGCACGAACCAGGAAACTACTTCTGAACTGTTTAGGGAAGTTGAGATTCTTCCCTCTTGCATCTCACGGAAAGAAGCCCCGCACGAAGTGATACAGGCTTTTGTTTCTCATCCTGCCTAAAGGACTGACGATCCAGAGCGAACTGAGAAACCCAGCTACTGAAGGATGTATTTAAGGGGGCTGCAAACACAAACATACAAAAAGTCCTCAGGAAGGGAATAAAGCAAAATTTTGAAGCAACAGATTTTAACTGGAGCCCTGACTGGTTTTGTGCTTGCCCAAATATCATAAAAACTCCCACGGAGATGCTTTAGGGATGGAGTAGGATCGCAGGACTTCCCGCAGACCAAATTCCTGCCTCTGCCTCGCAGCCGCGGTCGCTCCTCGTGCTCTCTCCTAACGTGACCCCTGCTCTCTGCACACAACCTGCAGCACGCTCGCTTCCACTATTAACACACTTCGAGTTTCAAATATCACACAGAGAAAACACAGGTGAGCCCCACACTTCAAAATGCTCGAGCCAGACACAAGCCAGGAGCGAAATATAAAAACAGAATTAATCTCTCTGTGTAAAGTGTCAGAATTTTCCAGGGTAATGCTCACAGCCAGGAATGGACACATATTGTTGCCTCCTGGGAATTATAACGGACATGTGGGATAACCATTACAACTGTAGGTAGCTCTTCAAAGACTTAAACTAAGCCCTCTCCCTGCTCTTCTGTTTGCCCATTAAACTAAGCACACAGGAGCATGGAAAACCCCTGTGAATGCTTTTTTACCAATTTAGGGGGAGTCTGGAAAGCGTTACAGAGTGCTCTGGAGCAGCCAGTAAAACCAGCAACATGAAGGGAAAAATGTCCTGGGAAAGGTTGAGCTGTTTATGAAATAATTCTGCCCTGAAAGCAGGCAGTGGCAGTTTGGATTGGGTGTCAGCCTGCTCTGCGCTGCTGCTGGGAGGACAGGAAACTTTGCTTAGAAACTTCAAAAACACGGATCTAAACTTAAAAAAAAAAAAAAAATCCACCCAAGTGGATAGCAAAGACAAAAAGAATATGCTCAACCTCACAACACTCAGCAAAGGAAAAGCAGGCAATTCCAAACATGAGGCATTTTTCCTTTTGACAGAGGGCTGCTGGGGAGGGGGGAGCTGCTAAACTGGTTTTCCTCTAAGCACTTCCAGATATTAAAATTTAAAAAAAAAAAAAATCCTCCTGCGAAGAACATATCCACTGTTGTACAACTGTCCCAGAAAACAAAGACCACGGGGAGAAAGTGGCCCATTTTCTCCAGTCTCCAAGAACCCCAAGTACAGGTCATGTTTTCAAAGGCTGAGTCCTACACACTCCAGAACGGAGCAGCATTTAAAGCACAGGAATAAACACCTAACGTGAGAGTTACTAGAATGCCCCGTTTTTGGTACCAGACTGAAATTGTCTCAATTCCACCCAGGCGAACACACAGTCTATGAAAACAACCGCGAGAGAAGTTTCGCTGTGAGTGAGTTTCCCCCTCCTGGACACGCTGCATCAAAACCAAAAGATTCGTTTTCTATTTCAGTTACAGTGATCCCATGAACGCACCAAACCAAGGAATATTTTTCAGTAATGTGCATTTGGGAGCCCCCTGAATCCTGTCCTGTAGTTCTCCCTTCAGCCCATGGAGCAGCTCCTCTGCCCGTTCCGGGTCGGTTCCCAAAAAACACCTCAAAGCTGTAATTCCTCACCGCATGTTGAAAATATTGTGACTAATAATACACTCCACCCATTTTTTTCCATCACCAAGGATTTCAAAATATAAAACTTGACAAACAGTGAGAGAGTTTAGAAGGGGAAAGTCAAATTTTATTTCCAATTAAAAGAGGCTATAAAAGCATAAAAGTGAGGTATTGATTAGAGTGAAAGAGCTATCCAGTCAAAGAAAGCTTCTTCTTCAAAACTACGTTTTTCTCACTCTTCTTGGGTATCGCTGCCTTTTCTTATCATCCCCACAAGAAAATAAAAATAAAAAGTGAAAAAATACTCCCTGTCTTTTTTGAAAAAACACATTTAATGCATTAGTAGCAGGGTTGATCTGTGCACACAGAGAACCCACACTCAATAAATACTTGATTGAGTCCACAAACTGAGACCTGCATCTCTGTGACAGCGACTAAATGCTAAAAATTATACCAGTGAAGCAATTAAAATGCACGCAAGAACTTTGGTACAGGTGTCTACAATGCCACTGTTTGCTAAACACATCTCCTAATTAGCATGGCTTTAAACAATGCTGATAATAATCCCGTCCTGTAAGGCTTGCCAAATGAATCATTGGGATTGCAAAATAAAAAGCATGAGGAATTCATTAAAGAGCTATTAAACTCTCCTTTGTTTATCTTTCCCCGGTCAGGTGTAAAAATAAATAAATATGGGTTTATGTCTCCGGATTCCATCCGAATGCTCCACTTCACAATAACGCGCCGGGGAAGAACCTCCTCAGGAGGTACCAACATTTTTTTCCTCTCCGTTTCAAAAGAGAAATCCTCCCACTATTACAGTCCTGAAAATCTGCTCCATTCTCTATTTGTCATCTGGGATTGAGTTATCAGACACTACTTGTATTACTTTGGGAACTGACATGTCTATTTACAGAGACACAAAGGCAATCCAGCAGCACAACCCCTGCTTTTCCCAGCACCTCTCGTTCTCCCCTCCGCCAAATTCTACCAGCACTTTTTTCTGGGGAGGGGGGAGGACACCTCACTAGTTTCCCAGCATGACAGAGAACATTTCCAGCCACTTTTGCACTTGTTACAGCCTTATGAAAAATCACCTATAACCCCCCAAAGGAACAGCAATATTTTTTCAAGGTTTTTTTTTTGTTTGTTTGCTTGTTGGGGTTTTTTGTATTTCTTTTTTTTTAAAGAGGGTCACTTCCCCCATTTCAGCCTGCAATTAAAATGGAGGCAAGGCCAGGCGATCTATGTCTGGCTTTAGGGGGAGACAATAACCCAAAACAGGCCTGGCTTTAAAAAAAAAAAAAAAAAAAAAAGAGAGGAGAGGGAGAAAGAGAAAGAGAGACAGGCAGAAAGAGAGAAATACAACATGCTTCACCAGTATTATTACCTCATCCCTTTTTCCAAGCAGTTTTGAACCACACTCCTGACAAACTCTTGGTCCAACTTGCACGGATGCTGGTTTTTAGGGGGCGGAAAGGGTTTTAATGCTGGAGCCGGGATTGAGGCTGGCTATCCGCAAGTGGAGCTGCTGTTAAAATGCCCCCTTGTCTCTTCTCCTCTCCCTTGAGCTGGGTGTTGACGCAGCAGAAATTACCAGCTGGAAAATTCCCCTTTTGGAGGTTACGGGGAGGG
>VZRV01001561.1:601009-642896 GCA_013398115.1 Falcunculus frontatus | reverse complement strand
CCCCGTTGCCCCGCCCCCTCCCCTTTCGCCGGGGGAGCGGGGGCGCCGCCGGCGGCGCTGCCACTGCCGGACACCGGAAGTGAGGGAGGGCGGGGGCGCGCGGCGCGCGGGGCACGCCGGGACAGCGCGGGGGCTGCTCTGAGGCGGGGGCGGCGGCGGGACTCCGGCACCGCTCCCGGTCCTGGTCCCGATCCCGATCCTAACCCCGGTCCTGCTCCGGACCTCTCTGGGCCTCCACGGGTGTCTCCTGCCCCCGGCAGGTGCGCCTGGCCCCGGGAGGGGCGGCTGTGCGCCCTCAGCGGGGCGCGTCCCCTAAGCCCCACCGCGGGATGGAGGTCGGCGGGTATTGGAGCGGGGCAGTGCCGCAGCCTCCTCCGGATCTTGCAGGGAGAAAAAAAAAAAAAAAAAAATCACTTTTCCCCTCTTGTACGCACTGAGATGTATTTCACTCAATTCCCTGAAATGAAATAATGTAAAATAAGTGCAGTTCGGAGCCCCCTGACCCGTAATGGCCGGAGAGCGAGGCCGGTGGTCGGGGAAGGATGGAGATCACAGCGGATGGAGATCACAGTCAGCTCCGCGATGGAAAACCTCCTGCTGCAACAAAGGGCAGGGCTTTGCCCTTTTGACTGTCGCGCTGAAGGATCTGACAGAAACTGCCCTATATTTCAAAGGACGGAGCTTAACAGGGCAGGATAGGTCTGGAGCGTGGGGGAAGTCGGCGCGATCGCACGATGGCTGCGGTGAGCGGGGGAATCGCTCTCGATGCTGTGCGGTCGCTGGGTTGTGAAAGCAGGAGCTCTGGTCCAGCAGATAAAGCGTTTGCAAACTGTTTATCAACATCTGCGTGCTGTGATTGCGCCCGAAATTGGGGAAATACGTGTCTGACCAACGGGCTTGGCCGTTTGCATAGTTAACTGACTCAGGTGTGTAATCACTGTAATTGCCTGGATAATTGCGTGGCGAAGGTTTAAAAGTTTCCTCCGTGGTTTCCTTTCCCTCATCCTATATATTTCCTTCATCTCTGGCTTTCAAGTAGGCAGGATCTGCTGTTGAAATCTTAGACTTGACTTTTATGCCTGCTCTTCATTCAAATCCATTTCTGTAAGGTGCTTTTAATCCCTAGGACATCCCCTCACAAAAAGTGTGTTTTCCACTTTTTAATCTGTAATTTAAATAAATGGATGTTCTGTCATGTGTTTTCCTCCCTCCGTTTCCTCCCACATACCTTTAATTTTGAAGAGATTCTGAATAAACCTGATTAATGAAAACAAAATGCCTTTTCACTCCAGCACGTTTTTAATTACCTCTTCATTTTATATTGCAACAGAGTCCAAGCACCACCTTCCTAGAAAGAGTTCCATTAAAATGCAAATGAAGACTTTGCAGAAGTTGTTAATGCAACCAAGGACACAATTTCTTAGACTTGAGCAACGCTGAATCGGCACTGGGTCGGGATTCCTCCTGCCACCTGCTCTTTCTGCACACACAATTCAGTGTGGAACACATTTTCCAGCCTCTGTCACCTGTGGGTGAGGAGCACCAGAGCTGAACAGAAAATCCCTTTTCCACCCTAAATGCTCGTGCTGGTTTTCATGTGAATCTGTCCCTGCCACGCCCACAGGTATTAAATACTTCTGTGCTTTAAGTCTGTTCTTTTTTAAGGCTGAAATACAAAGGTTAAAGAGGCTGTTGAAAGTGGAGCTTTATGCAATTATGTCTGTTTTTCATGACATCTTCATCGTGCCTGGTTGCAGCTATAACCGTTCCTGCCTTTCCTCACTCCTCTGTTTCAGACCAAGCTTCCCTTGCTACCCCAAAACTCCTCAGGTGCAGGATGTACACTCCCCTCCTCTCCTCCTGCCCAGGGTTTCTTCCCCAGGTCTTTGTTGGAAGAAAACATTTCTTCCTGTGGTATTTATTTGTGTGTCAGGCTGAGCTGACTCCCCCAGAGCAGCAGCAGCTGCTGCCCGGGCACTGCCCTGGGGAATGCTCCCAAGAGGGGGAGGGTGGCAGCAGGCCCCATTTCTCAAAGCTGTTCCACACAAAGGATTTCAGGATACTTGAAAAGCTTTAATATTCTTTTGCCAAGCCCCCTCTCCTTTGATTAGAAATTTGTATTGCATTTTAGGCAAATACTGCAATAGCTCATCATGCCCTGAGAGGTGCTTTCTCCTCATGAAGAAAGAAAGGATGTGCATGGAAAAATAAGAGCCGGAGGAAAAATTGGGGTAATTGGGGTAGTTCCTGTGATTTTTGGTGTGCAAAGGAGAGATTAGGAGTGTAATATCATGTCAGGGGTTACAGACCACGTGTTACCAGCCTGAGTCCACATCCCTCATAGCCACCATACCACAGGTTCTACCCTGGCAGAGACTGGTGGTATCACGCTACTGATGGGTTCTGGCCACTGGGAAAACAGGTAAAGATCATATTCCCTTAGCACAAGAGTGCTTGGAGCCACTCTGACCTGTTCCTTTGGCTCTACCAAGAGCATTTGAACACTTGAACCCCCAGCAAAGCCGTGCTGACACCACGTGCCAGTGCTCCATGGCTGATCATCTTCACTGAGTGGGCAAATTAAACATCATGGACTTGCACATGTGCTGTTGAATTTCGCTGCCTTTTCGGTGTCCCTGCACCTCTGTGATTGCTCCCTGCACAATCTCCAAGACCTCTCTAGTGCAAATAAGTCAGCATCATCTTCCTGCTGTCTCTCTGCTGGGGTATGATGGGACCAGAGCAGGGGACAGCAGCAGAGGAGAGCTGGCTGGGTGCTGCATTCACACCATGCCCCGTTTGCAAAAACACGGGATTGGTGAGGTTGGAAAAGACCTCTGAGATCATCGAGTCCAACTGTTAACCCAGCACTACCAAACCCACCACTAAACTATGTCCCCAAGTGCCACATATACAAGTTTTTTGAACACTTCTAGAGATGGAGATTCCACCACTCCCCTCAGCAGAATTTCCCAAAATTTGCCAATATGGACAAAGAAATTCCTGGTCAGAAATACCAAATCATCAGAAGCGCTGAGCATTTTCATTTCAGCTCCTCTCTCCAGCTCTCCTCTACTTCATGTTCATTGCAGTTGTAGGAGATTCTACATTTGATAAATTAAGATGATTTCCTGTGCGTCCTTGTCATGTGGGCAGTTTGGGAACATGTTGACAAAGTCCAAATGGCCTAATTACTGTTTTTTCCTCTACTAAAGTTTTGTAGAAATAGAGGTTCCAAAGCAATCCTGGGCAATCTCTGATCTGTGGTCTTTGCTCTCAGTGATCCCCATTTTGTTTCCATGTTCTGTACAAGGTAGACTTGGCTCTCCATCACTAAATCCTGCTCTTCCCTAGGTACAGCAGGAAGAAAGCCATTTTTCAGAGCTCTGCTCCTGCCCTTCACAGCATCTCTGGATCCCTGGAAATCCCAGGACCATCAGCTTTGTGAACCGCATGGAGAGCAGCTGGCGGATGTCGGAGGAAAGGGTTAAAGGACCCACATTCCTGTCCCCACTGCCCTGACCAAAGGTCAGGGGTTCCTTAGGTGAAGGAAAGGAAGGAGGTGGTGCAGCCCTGACCAGGTCATTTGAGGAGTAAACCACATCTGAGGGGAGCTAATGAAGCAGCATTTGTCTCTCTCACAGGCTCATACTCCCGGTCTGTGCCGGGCAAGTCGGAATTCCTTCTCTAGTGGGAGTGAAGATGTCGATTGTATTTTTTCCATGATGTGTATTGAGGCATTTGCTAGGTTGTGGGAGTAAACACTTGGGGGAATTCTCCATGAGCTAGCAAGGGCAAGTCACAAGCCTACTAAATATGGTGAGTGAAGATTACAAAAAAACCCTGGAGAATAAAACTCCCTCTTTCCACCCCATCTCCCCACCACCGCCACCCCCGCAGATTTGTTCTCATTATCGTGCGCTGTTTCACTGCTGGCTGGGTAAACCTGCTGCCATTTGTGGGACTAAACACATTGTGCTGATTTAGTTTTGTTTTCTGCACCCAAGGGCAGTGCTGGGGTGGTCCTTCATGGCCACAGGACCATCCTGCTGGAGCAGAGACACCAGATACTCAACAGGGGGAAACAGCAGGAAATGCTCTCAGGTCTGTAAATACTTGAGGGGGTGAGAGATGATGGTCATGTACAAAATATTTGACCAGACACATCCCACTGACCTCCTTTGGTGCTCTTCTTGAAAGGGATTGGCCAGAGTCGAACAGTTGATCTTTAATGCTCCAAAAATACATTCCCTTTCAAAGCTTCTCAAGTGGAGAAATATCCAGGCTGTCAAATTCAGTACCCCACTCCCACTGGGTGAGCTCAGCTCTGGGGTGCCTGTTTAGGTTCTCCCAAGGCTGCAGGTGATAATAAGGATGAAGGATGATGGAGCCATGGCACTGGAGGTGCAGGAGGGTGCAACAAGCTCTGTCCCCACCTTCTCCTGGCTGCTCCATCTCCACTGTCCTTGACTTGCTGCTCTGGCTCTGCCTCATCCTTCTCTGCTCCCCTCCCTGGAGTGGCACAGCAGCAGCCAAACACTAATTCTTGCAGACCTCACTGGGAGCCTGGAGCCAACCTGGGGCCCCTCCAAGTCCCACCCAGAAGCTGCAGGCCATTTGTGTGTTGGTTGGAGCTCAAGGGATCTCTGTGCCCAGCTGACACCACCCTCCTCCTGCAATAAAGGATCTCCACCTTCCTTTCTCTGAGCTTGGGTTCTTCTCAGAGTTGTTTCCTGCTGTATTTTGCTTCATAGTGCTCTGGTACTTCATCGCTTCCCTGGTTTCCTCCCATATCAGGTGTGGATCAGGAGAAGTTCACTGCTAGGCACTTTGGGCAGTGCTCTTTAACCAGATCTTCTCCTTCTGCAGCTTTTTGCTGACTGTCACCTCTGTACATCTGGGAAGTGCTGGTGCTTGGGCCAGGCTTTGTCCTGACATCAACAGCAAAACGTCAGCACATTCAGCATAAGTTTTGATCCTTCCTCCTCCACTATCACCCTCCTTCACTCCTGCAACCTTTCCTGGCCATTACCAGGGGCTCACAGCATCCCTCTAGAAACAGACAAACCCATTTTCGAGAGACAGAAGCAGGGTCCACGGTCCCGCATCCTTCAAAGTTTGATTTGTCTCTCAGTCAGGCTCAACCCTCTTTACTACAACACCTACAAACTCAGGGTTTAAGAGAGATTTCACTGAAATAGATCCCTCTGTTTGCAAAGATTTGGTTTTCTTCAGAACCCAAGGAAATTGCAGGCCTGTGCGTGAGTCCTTGGCTCAGTGTGATCCATGTAAGCTGTGCCTGTCATGGAGCCGTGCTGGCAACAGTTAAAATATATATATATAACTCCTGGAGTTTGGGAAGTGTGGTTTGGGGTTTTGGCAGGCAATTGCTGGTTCTCCTAATGACTCAGGCCACAGCCAGGGTTTAGCTGGGTTAAACACTGAGTCAAGGTTTGCTCTGGTTGATGTGGAGCTCGGGACGACACTCTACTCTGGGAGCATTAATGAGCCTCCATTCCCGACCTCCTCAGCTCAGAGGGTGTAGAGAGCTTGTCTTCCTTTTGCTCCTGCCTTGATGCTTCTGTTTGGTTTTACCTCCCGTGTCCTGAATTTGCTCAGACAGTTCCAATTTCAGGGTTCCCCGCGGGGCTGTGCTGGAGCTGAGCTGCAGGGTGTGGGGAGCAGCACATCTCTGGTTGCTTCCCATTCTAAAATAATAACAAGAAAAATTAGGAGGACTCTGGCAAAACATTCACAAAATGCTCTTAAATAAATAAGAAGGGGTTTGCACAATATTTGAATTTATATTAAATTGCTTGTCAGGAGGAGCGATGAGGCCGTCAATAATCAGTTTATATTTGAAGCTATTCAAAGGCTGTTTACGCCATTTTGCATCACCATGGCCTTCTGTGAACACCCACCTGGTTCCTGCACAGCTGGGTCATGCCAGTGGCCGTGCATGACACTGGTCAGCATCTTCCTGCTGCGATGCCCTCTCCTCCCACCATTCCCAGTGGGAAAGTGGCTCATTTAAGTGCCAAAACCCTCTTGCTGTAAATGGCACATTTAGGTGATGGGTGTCCACCATGGGCACTTCATGGTGGTCTCCATGCCCTTCCCTGCGTTTCTCCCAGCTCATCCCAGCTTTTCCCAGAGAAGCCTGGCTGGCTGATGTGACCCATAGGCCAAATCCCAATGCTGCCAAGCCCTGGGGAGAACTCGGCCGCTGTTCCCAGGCTTCAGTTCCCGCAGGATTTCCTATCTGGGCAGAGCCGGGGTCAGCAGGGAGGGGTCCGGCCAGGCACCCCGCAGCCCCCAGCCCTCGCCCTGCTGCAGGAAGCTCTGCCGGGAGCACGGGGTGGAGTGGGGGAAAGGAGGGGAGAGGAGGAAAATGGGGAGTCACAGGGGGAGCCGCCAGATAAGGCTGGGCTGGAAACGCTGGGCGGATGCAGCTCCGGGCCGGGGCTCGGACCTGCGCCCCGGTCACTTCCCTCGTGCCGCCCAGCCAGAGCTGTTACAGGAGCCCAGGGATGAAATTACAGCCAGGGAGATCCAGCACCTGAGCTGGCTCCAGCAGCACGTGGCCAACAGGCAGCGGAAAATCCCTCCCGGAGCCAGCCGCCGTCGGGAAGATGTTTCCTCTTCTCCGGTCAGGCAGGGCAGAGCTCAGCATCGCCCGGGGCCATGGCCGGGGTATTGGCCTGGAGAGTGCGGGGGTCCAGGGCAGGCAGGGCCCCGTGTCACCCAGGGTCTGGTGAGCCCTGGAGCCTGTCCCAGCTGGAGCTGTGCCAGCGGGGCCAGCACCCACACCCAGGCTCAGGGATGCTCCCAAGCAGAGGCCAAACCACCGCTGGCCCCGAAGCCCAGGAGAGCCCCTGATCTCTGGGAAGTAGCACAGGGATGTGGGCAAAGACAGATGCTTTCTTTATTTTCTTTCCCCCTGGGTTTAGTAGTTCCAGCCCCCTCCAAAAATGTCTGTGCTCTCTTCTCAGCTCTTTTCTAAACCCAACCCACTCATTTTTATTATCCCTCCAGGAGTTTGTTCCCTGTAATACATTATCTGCTCCTTCATTGTCACACCAGCCCTGAGCTCCACATCCTGCTAGACCCAGCATCGGTTTGAGCAGCCCCATTGTGCTTCCCCTCTGCCTTGCTCACACCCCACTCCATCTTTGCTTTTCCCAGAGAAGGCAGTGCTGGAGCTGCAGGTGTAACCTCCCCTAGCACCCGCAGCCACATCCTAGCACCACGCCCCTTCACTTCCAGCCTCCAAGGGTATTTTGGGGTGAGGGGAGCAGAGCTGCCCCCAGAGATGGGCTCTTGGGCCCTTCAGTGTCAGGCAAACCCGCAGGTATTGTGGGAACAGTGTGATCCTGGGCACCCTGGCCGTCTCACAGACAGGGCTGAGAGCTGTGGGGAGTTGGGAGACCTGGAGGGGTCCTGTCTGTGTCAGATTGGAACCCAAAACCCCAACTCCGCTGTTTTTCCAGTCCAGGCTTGCCTCAGTGAGCACCAGAGCAGTGTGGGTTTGGTTTAATCTGCAGGGAGATCTTCACACCTTCCTTTGCTCTTTTCCTCGCCAGCCCCTCCGCCTGCCAGTGCAGCACCTTGGCGGGGGCAGTGCCCATCTGCTGGCAATTGCGGGTTTTTTTAAATGTTTTCCCTCCCTCCCTCTCCCTCCTACACCCTCTGCTCCTCCTCTTCTCACCCTTTGCTTTCTCCATGCGTTTCTTGATGGTGTAGCATGGATACAGCCCAGTGGGATGAGGGAGGATGGGGAGATGCTGTGCCCGGTGCCGGTTGGGAATTGACCCTCCCAACCTCCAGTGGGTGCAGGTCATAGCGAGAGCAGGTCCCAGCCTTGCACACGCGTGTGCAATCCCTGCTGTGCTTCCTGGGGCTGGAGGTGTCCCTCCGAAGGACGGGGTTATGGCAGCAGAGGCTGCCTGGGCTCTGCGAGGTTAGCAGGGGTACAGCCTGCATCCGTGCAGATGCAGCGTGTTTATTCTCACCAGATAGTTTGATGGCTTTATCTGATCACAGGTTTTCCTGAGGAAGGAAGGGTGAGTCTGAGTCACTTGAAAATGGGGGCCCTTCATCTCTGGGTATGACTGGTGGGGCCGTGGATCTCAGCAGAGCCCCAGGGCGAGACGTGCTCCCGGCGCTGGCATCGCTCCAGCTTCGCTCTGTGGCTCTGCTGGGTGGGCAATGCCATGGTCAGTAATGGATGTGAATCCAGTGTGAGCACCCATGGGTGTCAGAGAAAGCACCCAGGACTCGATGCCACAGTGGGAAGAGCGAGATCATTTACTGTCTGTGGTGAGCGAGGAGGGAACTGCTGACATGGTGCCCCCGGTGCAGAAAACACCATCACAGGCAAATTGAAAGCAAGAGATAAAATCCAGCAGCAATTGATAAATTCAAGGGAGAGACAGGTTCATGCCCTCCTGGAAGAAAACCCGGATAATTAAACTCCCTTGTTCTGCTAATGCCTTCTGTGAGGGGCTGGAGGAACCAGCCATGGGAGAACCATGGCTGCTGCTGGAGAGCTGGGAGGCAAAGGTGTACTGGGGGAGTGCTGGGAGATGGGGAAGCTGAGTGGGTGGAAATAGCTTTGGTTCCTTGAAACCGGGGAGCTGGGCTGGGGGCTGCAGCAAGCTGGAGCTGCCCTCTGCTCCTCAACCCACCCACACACCAGCATCCTTCCCAGCTGCCTCTGTGCCTGAGAAAACAAATGGATTTTCCATAAAGTGCCCTCAGAGCACTCACACTCGGCATTTTGTGGAAACCGGGTGTTTCAAGCCTTCCTGAGCGCAGCCAGGCTCAGGAGAGAGGAGTGGAGCAGGCGATGCTGAACTGCTGAATGCACACAGAGCCAGGCCCCTGGGGTCCAGAATTAATAGGACAGAGCAGGGGCTGTTCCCTGCATGTTTTATTTATGGGAATCAGGCCAGTGAAGTTCCCTCAGCTCACCGAAATAGTCACATTGCCTCTGCTTTGCGCTGCCCACGGCCGTGACCTTGATAAATGGGTCAGTGCCCGGCCCCCTCTGTGTGCCCAGGGGGGTGTTTGCCACGTGGGGGGTGGTTGAACTCCCTCCCCAGACCCCAAAACTCAGCCTTGATGTGACCAAGGGTGCTCCTGCTATGGGCCGGATGCCTGTGCTGCCTGCAGTGCTGGCTCTGCCCACAGCAGGAGCAACCCGTGAGAAAGGACCCACGGGAACTCCACCGAAAATCCCCCATACACCAAATGAGCTCTGGGCACCCCCTTTCCGAGAACAGTGCATGCCAGGAGCCATGTCCCCAGCACCGAGGTGACATCAGCCTCTTGCACCAAACTGGAGCCCTGGGGCAGTACCTGGTGGTGGGGATGGAGACCCCAAAGCAGGGAAGCAAAAGTGGGGCTCTGCTTGGTTTCCGTATTTTTTCTTAACCTGAGTTTTTTAGCTGTTTCCTGATTCCAGATCACAGGTGTAGCCTCACCACACTCAACACCGTGATGGCATCTCTGCCAGTCCCATTTAGCAGCCCCAAGGCCACCAGAGCATCCATCCCTGAAGTGGTACTCAGGAGGGAGGGATGCTGATCCCAGGATCAGATTGCTGGGGTGTGATTGCCAAAGGGCGTTATCAATGTCTGTGTTTGGTAACCATGGAGCGAGGTGGCTTTCCCAGGGCTGCCAGTGAGTCAGTGGCGGAGCTGGGAGCAGCCCGGTTCCTCTCCCCACCCTCGGCCCCAGCACAGCATCTCCCTCCCCACTTCCTTCCCTTGCCGATAATTAGCCCTCGGCTTTGCGGTTCCTGGTGATTTCTCCCAGCGTGGCATTTCCCCATTTGGGTGCTGGGGGTAAAATGTGAGCCCCACACCCACTCCAGTTCCCACCACGGGAAATGACCACGGATGGCCCCAGGAGTGGGGAACTAGGGAGGCATTTCCCGAAAATCCCATGGCCAGGAGCAGTCCAGGCCAAGGGACAGCAGTGCCCTTTGCTGGCAGGAAATCCTCCCCAGTGTTTAAAGCCCAAGGGGTCCGTGGAGCATCTCAGCAGCTCCAGGCTCAGCCCAGGGCAGCAGTGGTGGGTGCAGGCAGGGAATCCTACACCACATCCTGCTCCAGTGGGATCAGCAGTTGGGGGAGGCTGCACACCCACCCCATGTTTGCTCTGAAAGGAGGGCAGCTGCCAGAGCAGCCAGTCCCTGGGGAGGGCGTGTGGGGACAGAGCAGTGTGGAGCCCGTCAAGGACCTTTGTGTGGCTGCCACCATCCAAGGCTGACAAAAGGCTCCGGACGCTCTTCCTGCTGCTTCCAAACCCACAGCCCCACCCTGACCCCGACCTCGGCCTCTCCGGGTCCTTCACAGCTCAGGGTCCCTTGTGGCGCCAGGACCCCGGGGCTGGGCTGAGGCTGGGGCAGGGTGGCAGGATGCTGTCAGTGATGACATTTTGTCAGTGTCTGACTCAGATCCCTTCCCCCGACCCCGATGTGGGGGTTTGCCATACAACCTCTTTTCCATCCCAAGGAGAGGTTTGCTGTCCTGCTGTGTGTGGGGGATTTGCTCTTGGAAGGGCACAGACCTGGAAGCATTGCAGAGCTGTCTGTCCACAGGGAAGGGATTTCTCCTTTCCTGCATATTCTTCCCCACTGCCTCCCCAAGGATTCAAGAGGCTTTACCCAGAGGTCCGTGTCCTCCAGCAGCATCTCAGGGGCTGGCAGTGAAATCAATAATAAAAATGATGCTCAGCTCCTGTACAGAGCATTACGTCTTCAAAGCCCTTTGCTGGCATAAACTCATTAATGGTGAGGAATCGAATTTCTCATCACACAGGTCCCAGGGATGCAGATCTGGGGGGCGATGGACCGGAACATATTTGTAATAAGAAATCGCTGCTGTCGGTGGCCCCGTGCAGGAGGGCCCTGAGGAGCCGGCAGCAGCAGATGGAGGAGGGAGGGCTGCGATGGAAACAGTGCTCAGGGCGGGCTGGCAGCATCCTGGCAGAGGAGCTGCTTCCCCTCCTCATGGCAGCCGGTGGGCCAGGGTCAGGGACCTGGTCTCCAGTGCTCCCCACAGCCCCCCTGAGGCTCCCAATGCAATGGGAAATGAGTCCGGCATCATCTCTGCAGCTCTGCTTCCCTCTGGGAGCATCCCACCCCTGCTGAGCCCCTTTGTGCCATTCCCATTGGAGCATCCCAGTCTTCTCCAGCCCTGGCTGCATACCCTGAAAGACTTGTTTCACACAAGCCAGAATGAATGGAAAATTGGGGACGTTCATCCTGCTTGGACTGCAGGGGTGGGGTGGGTGAGGGTAAGGTGGGGAGGTGAATGGGGGGCTGCAGCCCCCGTCTGTGCTGAATGGCTCAGTGCTGCCGTGCTGGCCTGGGGCACGGTGGGGTTGGAGAGACAGGGTGACCCCCTGGAATATATCCAAACTGGCTTTTTTTGAGGCATTTGGCAGCCCAGGCAGGCTCCCAGCCTGGCCAGGTCTCCTCCCACCATGTTCCTACCGGGACAGCACCCACATGTCTCTCACCCCATCCACCACCTCCCTGAGTTGGGACCCCCAGGGACTCCTGGCACCCACTGCACTGCCCACTCAGCCCATCCCACCCGGACAGGAGATGCTTGGGGAGAGACTTCATCCAGGGTATCCTGTGGGACTCGGGGCACGCTCCCACCAGCGGCCATGGCCTCTTGCCCAGGGATGGGTGGGGAACCACAGAGTCTATTTCTGGTTTTCTCCCTGGGAGGTGCTCCAGGAGGGAGGACGGGAACACCCTGACCTGGTCCCCGAGGTCCTTGAGGTCCTGTCTTTGGAATAGGTCATACACACCCATGCCCAGGGGATGGCTATGCTGGGAATGGGAAGGGGAGGGATGTCCTGTACCTCTCCACTTCCCTATCCCTCCTCCCTGTGGTCGGTACCCTCCCCATCCCCATCCCTGGAGGGACCAAGCCCCTGCCGCACTGGGAGGCTCCTCGGTGCGGGGGCATGGCGGAATGCAGGGGCACAGAGGGATGCGGGGGCATGGAGGGATGCGGAGGCCGAGCTCATCCAGGGTTACCTTGGAAACGGCGCCCGAGCCACACATCCCTGTCACCACTGAGGGACTGAGGCACTGCGGTGGCGAGGCCAAACCCCACTCGCCGGCTCAGGGTGACAGGAGGGGTGTTGGGAAGCGTGTCCCCCAGTCTCGCTCGATGGCTGGTGCCAGGCAGGGTGAGAGGTGGCTGCAAAGAGGGCTGTGTCCTCCCCCGGGGCAGGGGGGCATCGCCCAGCCCTGGGCAGGGAGAAAAACCCCTGCAAGGGTGGCTGTCGGCCAGCGTTCCTCCTGGCAGCTGGATCTCTCCCCGGCAGCCGGATCCCTCCCTGGCAGCCGAATCCGTCCCTGGCAGCCGGATCCCTCCTGCAGGACAGGCACTCCCCGCAAAGATGGAGCTTTAAATAAATAACGAGCTGCCGACATCTCCCGGCTCCGCTGGCAGCGCCACGCTGGGAGCCCTCCCTGGCAGCCCCCGCACTCCGGAACACGACGGGAATGGGGACAGTTCTGCCGGGAGCTCGGCCCGGGGGGGTGGTAATGATCGAGGGAAAAGGGCTGGGGGGGCCCTGAGATGTCCCTGGCGGGGTCAGCACTGGCTGATGGCTCTGCCAACCCTCTCCTCAAAACCTCCTGTGATGGAGCATCACAGCCTTGCTTTGCGAATGGGATTTAATCACTGAGGGTCGGCTGGGGAGAAGCGCTTGGTGCTTCCTGGGACGCTGTGATGGATGCGGGCATGTGGGGATGCAGGAAGGACGCAGGAATGCGGGCAGGGTGTGGGGATGAGGGAGGGATATGGGAATGCAGGCAGGGCGCAGGCGGGGCAGCGGGGATATGACCCATCGGTTTTTCCCTGACGGAAGATGCTTCCTTGCAAACCGGTTTGCAGGGTGGAGCGTTCCAGAAGGCACCGCCGGCTGGGGGAGGCAGGCCGGGCGCAGGCAGAGCCCGCAGGCAGGGTTCAGGCAGAGGCCAGGCAGCGCAGGCAGCGCGGGGAGGGACCGGCCGGCGGGCCAGGGAGCCTGGCAGGGCAGCGCAGGCTGCAATTAGCCGAGGAGCGACGGCAGGATCCTGCCATAATTAGAGCCTTCGTCCCCGGCCGGCGGGCAGGGAACTGTGCCCGTGGGCAGCACGTCCTGGCACCCCGCGCTGCCGGCACCCGGCATCGCCCGCCGGGCCCCGCTCGGGCTGCCGGGGGGCACCGGGGGTGCGGCGGGCAGGGGGTGGTGTGGCCGGGGTGGGGGCTGCCAGAGGGGAGCGGGGACGGACTTTGCTCCTAAAGCAGCTGAGAGGAAGGAAGAAGCAGCTAAAATAAGCAGGTGGGTGGACAGGGAGGAAATGATAGTGAGGCTGATAACGAACGGGCTGGGGAAGGGGGACAAGAACCAAAAGGTCCCCAGGAAACGGGAACTGGTCCTTCTGGGAAGCAGAAGGAGGTCACGTCATGGGAGGGGGTCCTGTGCTCCCGGAGAGTGGGTGTGAGGCAAGGGATGGACAGAATGCTTCAGCAACATGGGAAGTGCCAGCCAGGAGTGGGGGCAGCCCTGTCCCCCCATCCTGCTTTAGGCAGGGGAACAACGGGAGGCAGACGCAGGCAGAGGCACTCTGAGCATCCTCGGAGGGTGGGTGGGAGCCCCTGGAGTGAAATGTCGGGAGGAGGAGAGCAACACAGTGCTCTGTGTGGTTTGTGTGCAGACAGCTGCCACCTCCACTCCAGGCACGGCCATGCAGGGTCATGGAGGAGGACAGAGACCAAAACCAAGTGCCCAGCACTCTAGGAGTGGTTTGGGATGGATCCAAGGGGAACGGGACAGGGAGTGGTGGAAAGCAAAGTGCTCCCTCAGGCACGGCACTTCTCTGCCCTCCCTGCCTGCTGGCTGCCAGCATCCCAGAGCTCCCGCAGCACCCTGGGGGTTTCCACAGCATCCTACCTCCCCTCTGTATGTCACAGGTGGGAAGGATGGTGTCAGGAAAGGTGTGGGGACATAGCGCTGGGGTTAGGACAAACCCAGGAATTTCGGCAGGGGGACTGGGGTGCTGGGAAGAGTCCAGAGGGGCTGTAGCCCTGCTGTATAATCATGTAATGGTTTGGGTACGAAGGGACCATAAAGCTCATCTCGTTCCAACCTCCTGCGATGGGCAGGGACAACTTCCACTAGGCCAGGTTGTCCCCAGTCCTGTCCGACCTTGGCCGTGGGGAGCAGGCGGGGGCAGTTGGCCGGAGCGCAGGATGCTCAGGGCCGGAGCTGTGGCTGCTGTCCTGGGAGTTTCCACATGTACCACACACTGTTCGCATCTGAGCCCTCTCCCCGTCCAGGGCAGCCGCTGCCGGGGGTTATTTCCTGCCCTCCGCGCTCTCCCCCCGCCGCCCCTGCCTGCCCCAGCCCGGCTGCTTCCTCTCGGCCGCCCCGGGGGCTTTCCATGCTGCCAGAAAATAAATCTCAGGCTATTTTTAACAGAGGGGAAAACGCCAAGGTCTCCTCCAGCCTGGGCTGCTGCGGAGCCGAGCACGGACGGGCACCCCCGGAGAGATGAAGGAGGGAGAGGAATGTGCGGGAAGGATGTGGGCAGGCAGGGCAGCGTGACCCCGCTTTCATCTCACTGCCTTCGGGCGGGATTTTGGGGAAGGCAGGGAGAAGGGCGCCGGGAAGGGGGCACCAGCTGGGTGCTGTGGCACCCCTTTGCCCCCCTTTGCAGCAGACAAACAGCCCCCGCCACGGTCCCCCCAGCCCAGCACCCGTTAATGTCACCCATCATCTCTCTGCCCTGTGCAGGCAGGAGAGGGTGATGGGGGGGTCACCCCACATCTGCTCTCACCACCCCAAGCTGCGATGGGGTGACCAGGAGGTGTCTTGGAATGGGGGGGAGGGCACACACACAGTGCCCACCCTGCATCGGGTCAGTGCCAGCACCCCAAGGGAGCTGGGGAATCGGAGGGTCCCTTGGGGTCAGGGCTGGGACAGTTGCTGTTTTTAACCCCTGTAAGTGCCTTAGGGAGGCTGCGAGCGGGATCAGCTGGATAATGCCGGCGGGGGCAGAGGGGGGCTGCAGAACGGATGGAGCTGATGATAATGGGGGGGCACGGACAGGCCACTCCACCCCGTTGCTCCGCGAGGGTGGCTGTCCCCGCTCCAGACTGGGACACTGCCATTCCCTGCCAGCTGTCCCCACTGTCACTCTGCACGCATCTTTCTGGCTGCGGCGACATGATCCAAGGACTCGCCCTTTCCTGGGACTCCAGGGGCTGTGGATTTATTCCTTACAAGGCTCCTGCTAGAATCTCTTCACCTGCAAGACTCCCACCAGCCCCAGCACCCCCAGCGTTCCCATCGGAGTGGGAGGAGGTCTCCATTCTCCTTCTCCAGCCGGGAGATGTTGTGTAAAGCCCACAGCCAGCGGAAATGCGGGAAGAAAAGCAGGGAGAGAAAGAGGAGCCGTTTCCAAGTGCTGGGTGGGAGGAGAACAGAAAACAGGAGGTGGAGGTGAAAATGTCAAACCTCCCAGGACTGGCTGTGCGGGGACAGAGGGCTCTCTGGTTGCTTTTGGTCCTTGTCCCTCAAGGAGTCACTGAGACCACCTTTGTCTCTGGTCTCCAACACAGTGGTGATACTGGCAGCCACTTCCCTGGTGGTCCTACTGGTGCCAGTGCTGTGGCACCCAGGGCTCAGCCTGTGCTGGAGCTTTCAGGGAAAACCTGAGCTCCACATTCCCAGCCCAGGCACTGCTGGCCACCTTTGATGCCACTTTCCTGTGACACAGAGGGAAAAACCCCCCGGGGCTGGCTGGGATTTGGGGTGCCTGCCCATGTCCCAGCATCACCCCAAACTGGGAGTTTCCAGTGGGGCAGTCCCCATGTCGTGAGACACTCACAGAACTCTAAGCTGGACTTCACCTGCCCCTGCCCCATCCAACCCACAGGGAAACCCCTGCTCTGTGCCCTGGGACAGCATAAAACTTCCCTGGGGACTTCACTGAACGGGCTGGATTGGAGGGGACATTAAATCTCCTCTTGTTCCAAGAGGCACAGGCAGGGACACCTTCCACTAGATCAAGTTGCTCCAAGCCTCATCCAGCCTGGCCTTGGACACTTCCAGGTATGGGGCAGCCACAGCTTCACTGGGCAACCAGGGCCAGTGCCTCAGCCTCAGAAAAATTTCTTCCCAATATCCCATCTAACCCTGCCCTCTGTCAGGTTGAAGCCACTGCTTCTTGTTCTGTCACTCCAGGTGCTTGTCCAAAGGCCCCAGCTCTCTTGGAGCCCCTTTGGAGACTGGAAGGGGCTCTAAGGTCTCTCCAGAGCCTTCTCTTTTTCAGGCTGAATGCCCACAGCTCTCTCAGCTGTCTCCAGAGCAGAAGTGCTCCAGCTTTTGGAGCATCTCCATAGAGTTCTCTGGACAGCACAGACTCATTTCTCCAGCCTGTCCAGGTTCCTCTGGATACCATCCCTTCCCTCCAGCATGTCAGCTGCACCACACAGCTTGCCTGGAAAGGGGAATAACCAGGATTTGGGGACCATCCCCACCATGGGGCTCCCGAGATCACCTGGAGGGGCCTGACCCGGCTGCAGGGACGGTGCCGAGGGGCTCTGCCTGTGACCAGATGGCTCCGAGCAAGCCCTAAGCTCTCCATAATGCCCCTAATTGTCCCCCGGCGCGGGAGCGGGTGGCCCGGCCCAGCTGGTGCCTGTGTCCCCCTGCAGCCACGGCTCCGGGACCTCTGGCTATTTTTAATCCCAGGAAGCTATTTTTGAAGGGAGAGGCTATTTTCCCTGCCCGCGGCTAATCCTGTCTTGCTGTTCAACCTTACCCAGCTATTTGCCGGGGCCGCGCAATGGGCAGCTCCCTGCCCCGGACAGTCTGCTTCCAGAGGGATTCGGAGAAGGAGGGATCGGGTGGGAAGTGCCGGCCGAGATGGGGTGGTCCTGCACCCCCTGCCCTGCTCTGCTGGGGCCGGGGCTGCTGGACGCCCGGGCTTGATCTGGGAAAGGGCACCACAGTGCCACGGAGGGGAACGCGCCCCATTTGAGGACACGCACTGATCGTTCCCCCCAGCCCGGCCCGCGGGAGCCAGGAAGGCCATCAGAGGATGGGGATGCCAGACGTGACGGGGCCGCGTGTCCCCTGGGCGTTGCGGGGACCGCGGGGTCCTGGGAGCGCCGGCGAACTGGGACTGAACTGGAAGCAGGTGTTGGGCACGTCCCGGCGGGGAGGAAGGGTGGGGGTGCAGGGCCGGGGGGAGCGGGGTGCACATCTGGCAGCGGAGGGGTGGCAGGAAGCGTCGCGCTGGCCCGGCCCCCCCGTGCTCGGCTGCCTCGGGGTCCCGGGGGGCCGCGCCGCTGCCAGATGTTGTGCAGCTGTCTCCGGCGCTTCCTCTCCCTCCATGCCTCGCATCCTCCGGGAAGCTCTTCCCTGCGCTTCCTCGGTGGAGAGAGCGGGGGAGACCTCCCCAGCCCCCCGCTCCTCCGGCCCCGGCTTCCTGAGCCACCGGGTCTGTCTGCTCCAGCGTTCGGCTCTTTCGCCCTCGGGATCACTGCCCCCCACCCTCCTCCCAATTCTCCGCGGCCCCTCGCTCCTTTTCTTCTCCTGCCAGCTGCCCCACATCTCCCGATCCCGGGGGATCTCCCCTTTCTCGCGTCCCGATCCCGAAGCTGCCTCCGGCGCTCCTGGCTCAGAGCTCGCCTCGCTCCCAGGGCAGAGGAAGGCAGGAGGCAGCAGCGTCGAGCATCACTTATTCCTTTTCTTCTCTGCCTCTCCCAGCATTTCCCATTTTCCCGCAGCGCAGGGACTGCTCAGGGCCCGACCAGCCCCAGCATCACGGGCAGGGAAAAGCCGGGAGAGCCGCAGGGAGCGTGGCCATGGGCTGCGGGAGCGTGGGCTGTGGAAGCCGGGAGACGCTCGTTGCCGGCAGCTCACACCGACTGCGGGGCGCAGATAGGATTCAGGGATTAGAGCAGCTTAGGGAACAGGGCTCTTCCAAGCGGCAGATGGTGCTGGATGGATCCCAGGGCAGGGTTAGCGGGGTGGGAAACAGGTCCCAGAGCAGCCCTGGGCAGGGCAGGGGAAATCAGGCAGAAGCAGGGAGGAGGAGGGTTTTTGCCCAGCCCGTTTCCGGAGCGCGAGGGAGGGCTGGAGGGACGGATCCTTGCCCCAGCTCCCAGGAATGGCAGCTGACGCCCAGAGCCGATCACAGCTGCAGTGGCAGCAGCGTGGCTTTTGCACGCCATGTCCCCGGGAAGCTTCCCTTGTACCCCTGCGGGGCTCGAGGTCCCGGTTACGGGACGTGGCTCCGTCACCCACCGGGTCCTTCAGCTGCGCACGTCCCTTGTCCCCACGAGTGCACGTGTCCACACAGGAGTGCACACTCTCGGGTGTGCACATCATTCTGGAGGTGCGTGGGAAGCCCCGAGACCAGAGCCTTCACCCCACGTCTCTCCACGTCCCCTTCATCCCCCTGAGGTGTTCTTGGCCATGGGGATGGCCAAGGATGGCACGGGACAATCCCTGCTGCCCCACGGTGCTGGTGGCTCCCCGGACTCTGCTGCGACCACGGAGATGAGCAACTTCACCCCAAATGCTGCTGGGGGAATTCCCGGTGACGAGGGTGGAAACAAGAGATGATAAAGTGGGGCCCAGAGAGAAACCCCACAGTCAGGGCAGCATTGGTGGCTGACACGGAGCACCCGGGTGTCCTCAGGAACTGTTTCAGAGCTGAGAGCAGCCAAACGAGCCAGGATAACAAAGTGGAAATTAAAGGGCCTGTTTCCAGGCAGAGTCCTGTGATGAGGGGCTTCAAAACTGGCCTCAGAGGAGAAGAGTCTGACTTGCTCCAGCTGAGATTGTTCCCATGGCTCCTGAGGGCGTTTGTGGTGGGAAGAGGGGGACTCCAGCTGACAGTGGGAAAGCCCAGCCACCAGTCAAGGAGTCACTGACATTTTCTGGGGAAGAGCAGGACGTGGATGGGAACCCCTCAGGCAGCCTGTGGGTGCAGCTTTCTGCTTGGGGTGGAGAGGGGGGCATGGGGGGTGCCAAGACCCCAGCCCACCCCAGACTGCTCCATGGGATGCAGCCACCTCGTCCAAGTGTTCGCACCAACCCCTTACACCAGCAGGGAGATGGCAAACTGTGGGATGTTGGGGTGGTCCAGGCAAGGAGCTGGGCATCTAGAGGATGCTCCCGATACATGCCTGATGTCAACCCCAGCAGCTGCGCCCACGTCCCCTCGGCTCATCCCCACTTGAGAGTCCCTGTACCTTTCCCAGCAGCCGTGGTGGCGTCTCAGAAAGAGGAAGCGTCACCCCCGGCATCCCCCCACCGTCGTCCGGGGGCTATTTTGGGTCTGGAGGAAAGCGGAAGGCAGCACCGGGTGGGAGATGCCCTGCAGCACGCAAGGGCCAGTGGTGGATGGGGAAAGAGGAACCCCAACATTGCTCCACACCCCCGTTCCCACCTGTGGGATGAGGAAAGAGGATCTGTCTCACCTGAAGCATAAAAGGTTGCATGGGGGCACACAAGGGGGGCTTGGGCAGTTCCCAGGGTGACTGCGGGATATCCTCCAATGTGTCCAGCTCCCAATTCCTCTCTCTGTGACCCAGGGGCAGGGTGCTGGTGCACACGACATTTTTTAATGCTGGTTTTTGCTCTTAAATGCATGTTTTGTCACCAGTGCCCAGGTAAATGTTATCCCATGTGGCTGTGTGTGGGTGACCCAAGGAATGGTCAGGGATATAACCACGAGTGGATGTTGACTCTGATGGGCAGATATGGATGGACGGATGGATGGATGGATGGATGGATGGATGGATGGATGGATGACGGAAGGAAGGAATGGACAAATGGGTGGATCGAGGGATGAATGGATGGATGGATGGATGGATGGATGGATGGATGGATGGATGGATGGATGGATGGACAAATGGATGGGCAGATGGACACAGGGGTGGACAGTTGGATGGACAGACAGGCTCCTGTTGCACCCACACTCTGCAGGAGGCCATCCAGCTGTGCTCCCTCCCTGTTGCACCCCCGGGGTCATGCTGTCTCCAGTGCCAGCCTGAGCAGTGGGAAATGCCAGGTTCCCAATGGGAACGGGGGCACTGCCGTGGGGGGACAGGCAGAGCCCAAGGCTGGCCGTGGGCCATCACCGCTGCCTCTGGGCGGTGATATCTCTGCCGAGCAGAGATAGCCCCACCGGCCGCCCCTGCTGCTCAGGGGATGCTCCGTTAACACCTCGCGCCTGGGAATCTCGCTGGGCCGGGAAAGGGCGATAGGGCTGTATCGGCCGGGGCAGGCTCGCTCCCCGCTCCGCCGGGGCGGATGCCACTGGCATAAGGAGCAGGAGCCCGGCCCGCTCCGCTGGGCCCCTTCCAGCCACGGGGAGGAGCGGCGGGAGAGCAGAGCCCGGCGGCGGTGCGCGGGCAGGGAGGGAATCTAGGTCAGGGCTTGCTTTAAAAAGGGGCACAGAGCCCAGAACGCGGCGGCTTCCAGCGAAGCCACGGAGCAGCGGCGCCTGCCCGAGCCCGGCGCAGACACCGGGAACCGGCATCTGAGGAATGTCGGTGCTCACCCGGAGCATCCCCATCCCGGGAGCTGCGGTGGCCGAGGACGCCCACGGGTGCTGCTTCCCCTGTGCGTGGCCGTTCACGCAATTCCTTGCTTTGCTGGGAAACAGTGGCTTGTATTTCAGGCTCTGACAGGGCTGGAAAACAACGTGGTGCCCGGAGACATGCGCTTTCCAGAGACACGGGTTCCTGGGCACAGGGAGATGCCACCCGCCTCCCAAACGAGACCGTCAAACGGCCCCCTCCTTCCCCTCCGCCTCCACACGGCTGGAAAGGGGTCAGCGAAGGGAACTTGCCCCAGGTCTGACATTTCTGCATTCGCCAGCAAACGGCCAAAAAAAAAGCCCCAACCGAGCGAAAATCCCGGTGGCAGCAAAAGGGGAACTGGGGAGATGTGTAGGGTGCAGAGCTGTGGCTGCCAGGGCGAGAGAACGCCTTCACAGACATTTTGCCCCCCATATAACTGCCCAGCCCCGGCAGAGCCCCAGCAGATCGGAAAACACAAAAGAGATTTTATTTTTCCCCTCTCCCCAAACTTAGGGTTGCTCTGCACTTCCCAACACCCTTCAAAATCTTGGGATTGGGGAATGATTAAGTTGGCACCATGATGCATTTAATTAAAAGCCAGCGCCTGAAGGTAGAGGGAAATCAGCTACTAGAGCAGGGGATTTTTGGAGGGCAATCCCGTGAGGCACAGCCTGATCCCCGGCTGCTCAGGGAGGCTGGACTTGGCAGTGGGCTTTGCGCCTGGCAGAGCTGGCAGAGGCCACGGCAGTCCCTGTGAGCCGCAGCCCTCCCGGCTCCTCCTGCCGCAGCCACCTCTCAGGGCCAGATTTTCAGGAATCCAGGCTCTCGTGAGCCTGGAAAAATCCCGATTTTTCTCACGGGCTCAGCATTCGGCCACTCCCTGGGTTTCCACTGAGCTCAGCTTCAAAAGGAAATGTGCACCAAGGCTCCAAACTTCACGATAACCCCTCAAAAAATCCCCCAATAAAAAGTTAAGCTGTTAAAGTGCTCCCTGTCCTTCCAAGGCCAAGCAGGCGGATGGGGGTCATGTGCTGTGCTCCAGGAAGGGCATTTCCAGGAGCTCTTGTGGGTGCAAACCCTCTGCTCGGGTGGCCAAGGTGCTGATGGAAAGGGCTCTGACAAATTCCATTTCCCCATCTATATTCACTTCCCTTTTCATGCCTCATCTTGGGCAACCCGAAGAGATAGGGAAAAAGGCTCTGAAAATGAAACGAGGCCCCAGCCCCAGCGGGATTTTCAGGGAGGGGATTGCAAAATGGCTGGAAGCGGAGCAGCCCAGGGCTTCCCTGTGCCCTGACGCAGGTCTCAAACCCAGGTGGAATTGCACGCTGTGCTGCCGGTGGGGTTTGGGCGTCCACTCCACTCCACTCCACTCCCAGCCCCTCCAAAGGGAACAGCAGATCGTCACCAGAGCCGAGCTCTCCCCGCAGCAGGGACGGGCCAGACCTCCCTCTCCTGCCACTGCTTCCCCTTTGATGTCACTGCAGGTGGTACCGCGAGAGAATCTCGTTTTTGAGGCACAACTGGAGCAGGCAGTGGCCTGGTCCCTGCAGCTGCGCACCGGGAGCGGGCTGGGGGTCCCTGTGACCGGGCACCCAGGGCGGGCTGGGGGTGCCGGGAAGACTCCGGGCACTACAGGCACCGCCGGACCGAACGGGAGTCCCACACGCCGAAGGATGAGGGGACAGGCAGCGCGGCTCGTTCCCGTGGTGAATGATCAGCGCTAATTAACGAGCCCGGTGGGAGGCTGGGCCGGGGAACAGAGCTCGGGGGTCGTACAGAGCGGCCGGGCCGTGGCAGGCAAGGAGGTCCCCGGTGCCCTGTACCGGTGCCGCCCCATGGCCGCGGCGCTCCGTGCCGGTGCCGCCCGGTGTGTCGGGCCGTGCCCAATGTCCCGGTGCCCCGTGCCGGTGCTGCCCCCTGCCCTCCGGCCGCGCTCACGGCACCGCCGGCCCCGCCCGGCCGCGCTGACCCCTCCATGACGTCACCCCCGTGTCCGGTGCTGGGGGGAGTGACACACGTGTCACCGTCACCGTGGCGACGCGGCGCTGACGCGCTGTGCCCGCGACCCTCCCCGGAACGGGCGGGCGGCGCGCGCTGAGCGCGTCACCGGGGGCGGTGGCGGCGGCGGCGGCGGCGGCTGGACGGGCCCGGGGCGCCGCCATGGAGAGCGCGAACCAGGGTACGGGCCGGGGGCGAGCGGGGGCTGCGCTCCGGGCATGGGGCGCCTGGTGGAGGGGGGGCCCCGGGCACGCGGGGGGCCCGGGGACGGGAGTGCGGGAGCTGCCGCTGCCGTGATGGGGGACGCGGCCCCGGGAGGTGGGAGCGGCCCCGGGGATGGCGAGCGGCCGGGGGTCGCTCCTTGGCGCCGCTTCCCCCGCCGGGCTCCGTCTCCACCCGCGGTGCCGGGCACGGGAGCTGTGAGGCCGCGGAATGCCCGGTGCTGCTGCCGGTTCCGATCGATGCTCGTGGAGGAAACTCCGCCGGAGGTTTCCCTTCCCCTCTTCGGCGCAGCCCCTTCCCGCAGCTNCGGGCACTACAGGCACCGCCGGACCGAACGGGAGTCCCACACGCCGAAGGATGAGGGGACAGGCAGCGCGGCTCGTTCCCGTGGTGAATGATCAGCGCTAATTAACGAGCCCGGTGGGAGGCTGGGCCGGGGAACAGAGCTCGGGGGTCGTACAGAGCGGCCGGGCCGTGCCAGGCAAGGAGGTCCCCGGTGCCCTGTACCGGTGCCGCCCCATGGCCGCGGCGCTCCGTGCCGGTGCCGCCCGGTGTGTCGGGCCGTGCCCAATGTCCCGGTGCCCCGTGCCGGTGCTGCCCCCTGCCCTCCGGCCGCGCTCACGGCACCGCCGGCCCCGCCCGGCCGCGCTGACCCCTCCATGACGTCACCCCCGTGTCCGGTGCTGGGGGGAGTGACACACGTGTCACCGTCACCGTGGCGACGCGGCGCTGACGCGCTGTGCCCGCGACCCTCCCCGGAACGGGCGGGCGGCGCGCGCTGAGCGCGTCACCGGGGGCGGTGGCGGCGGCGGCGGCGGCGGCTGGACGGGCCCGGGGCGCCGCCATGGAGAGCGCGAACCAGGGGACGGGCCGGGGGCGAGCGGGGGCTGCGCTCCGGGCATGGGGCGCCTGGGGGAGGGGGGGCCCCGGGCACGCGGGGGGCCCGGGGACGGGAGTGCGGGAGCTGCCGCTGCCGTGATGGGGGACGCGGCCCCGGGAGGTGGGAGCGGCCCCGGGGATGGCGAGCGGCCGGGGGTCGCTCCTTGGCGCCGCTTCCCCCGCCGGGCTCCGTCTCCACCCGCGGTGCCGGGCACGGGAGCTGTGAGGCCGCGGAATGCCCGGTGCTGCTGCCGGTTCCGATCGATGCTCGTGGAGGAAACTCCGCCGGAGGTTTCCCTTCCCCTCTTCGGCGCAGCCCCTTCCCGCAGCTCTGCCACCCCCCCGCTCTGCTTTGCATAACGCGCCTCGCCTGCCGCTTGCTTATTCAGTGCCCTCTGCTCCTTGTCTGCGACAGATATCAACCTTAACTCTCCCAACAAAGGTCTGCTGGCGGATGCCATGACAGATGTTCCCGTGGATAACGCGGCCCGGGGCGCTGCGCCCGAGGGATTGACTCTGGCCGAGGAGGAGGAGCTGAGAGCTGAGCTCGCCAAGGTAAGGGGCGCTCGGTTTGGCAGCGTGTGCCGCGGTTGTGTTCTGCTGGGAAGGAACAAACAGGAGCCACAGGGGCAGGGCTGGGTGTTTTGTTGGTGGGGTTTGTTTTTTTGGTTTTTAATTTTGCAGTGTTACCTTTGGGTCTCTCAGCTAATTGTTAAAATGCACAAAGCTGGCAGATACTTCAAACACTGCGGTGCGTTGTTTGCGATTTCCCAGAACAGCCTAATTTAGAGCTCTAAGGAAATAAGTGGCTTTTGATGCCGTGAGCTCAGTGTAGGATTTTAGCTCCATGTGAAGTGAGAAAACACTTCAGGCAAATGCTAAGCAAAAGAAAGCTGTTTTTCCTTAGGAAACTGAAATTAGAGCACTTAATGTGCTTTTCTTCCTACCTTTTTCTCTTAAAGACTTATTACACTTTACAGGCAACTATTTTTGGTGCCTATATGCTTTCGAAGAGCTGAGGATTTGTAATGTAACATCCTAAAGTTTGAGTACCTTTTGGGGTTTAAAGGTCAGGTTATCATTTCTGTCTGAAACGTGGCTGAAGATAATTGCAGCTATTTCTCCGTTGTCCTTTCCTTCATGTGAGAATCCTGTTGGGGATCTTTGACTTGCAGGTTTTGGCAGGGAAGGACTTTGCTGCTCTGGGTGGTCACCCAGGGCTTGCTGAGCTCCAGCTACGGTAGAAAAGAACCCACTCTGCCTGGAAAGAGCTCCAGAGTACATTGAAAGTGTTGTAAGAAAGATCTCTGAGGAAATCCTCATGCTTTAATGACATCAGAGGAAAATAATCATAGGATAAAATATTAGTTAAGGAGGTTTGGCAACTGAACCGTGTCTACTGTTGAAATTACAATACAGGGAGTGGGTTCTGTTCATCTCAGTGTCACTAAGTCACCAGTCCTGTGACTTGTATGGAGGTGAAGTCTGAATGGCCTCCCATCCCAACACAGTTCATGTTGAGTTGAATAATTCTTCACCTGATGTTCTTCCCAATTGTTAAAATCAATGTTCATGAAATGTTGCTAATTTTGAGGGAGGTAAAAACTTGTTTTAATATACAGTTTTTAACTGAACTGTGATTTAACACAAACCTCTGCCTCTCTCTAAGGTTGAAGAAGAAATTGGAACTCTCAGGCAAGTTCTGGCTGCCAAAGAGAGGCACTGTGGGGAGCTGAAGAGGAAGCTGGGTCTGACTCCCTTGGATGGGCTAAAGCAAAACCTGTCCAAAAGCTGGCACGATGTCCAAGTCTCCAATGCGTAAGTGTTGCTTGTGATGCACCTGTGTTTAACTAGGACTCTATGTGACACTTCCCAGCGGGGTATTCCAGAGCTCTTTTCAGTGGCTGGAGGTTTTTCCTCTGATGGATTTATAGAGTAAAAGACACTTTAAAAAAAATCATTTTTGTGTCTGCATAAACTGGACTTTCATATCTATGATCCGGATAAATTGTTGCTGGATGCTCTTTCCCATGATGCTAGAGATCTGGATCACACTTACTGGTTCAGTTTGCCTATTTCTGCCTGTTCTTTGAGGCACAGACAGCTGCTACCTTGTTCTGAACTCAGGCTCAAAGAGAAGTGCAAGCAGTTTCACAGCTTGTGCCAGTTCAGAAGCATTCCCTGGGTCGTATAGCCTGAATTAAAAGCCTGCACTTCCTAGGAAAAAAATCCGTGATATTAGTGTGCTTCACCAGAGTCATCTTGTCCTAAATATGTGAAGTGAGACTGACTGTTCCTGAACAGGCATTAAGGGTATGGTCACTGCTGTGTTTGACAGTGTCAAAAGGAGAGTCCACGAAGTAAGTTTGTCCCTGCACTGGGTGTCAGGGACTCTGGGTGCCCGTAGAGGCATCATTCAGGCTAAAAAGCCTCCTGTAATTTAACTGGGGTTTGGAGTTATTGACAGTGATACTGCAGAGCAGATCGTTGAGCTGTTCATCTTGCTGTTTATTCTTTCCCTTTTCCTCATCTTCCCTCTTCTGTCCCTGCCCCATTTCTGTTATTCCTTTGTCACTGGAATCTGTGTCATTGTCTTCTAAAAAATGAATATTAAAGTTATATTCATTAACACTTTCTGTTTCTAGTTATGTGAAAACATCTGAGAAACTTGGAGAGTGGAATGACAAAGTGACACAGTCTGACTTGTGAGTGCCTCGGGCTTCTCAGCATCACCTCCTTGTTCCTCGCTGCCTTCCCCGATTCGTGCTGCTCCTTGTTCTCCCAGGCATCAGGGCTTGCTTGGGAGCTGGAGGCATGGTGAAGCAGGATTGTTTCTTCCAGCATGCCTGGCTTCCAGCTAGAAACATCCCTCAGTTGCAGAAGAGATGAGTTAATGTTACTGCCATCATCTCTGTCATGGTCTTGTTACTGCAGAAGAAAAATTCCTATCAGTTACCAGACCACAATTTACATATAAAAAAAGGAGGGGACAAAAATTTAACCACAACTTCCCTTCAGCTGGTAATTGGTAGGTTAGCCTGTTGTTATCAGGTGTCTTATTAGTAAACCTCTATCTTTACTGTGAAACTATTTCTCTTCTCATGATGAAAGTGGTAGGAGTCAGTTTAGCTGTTGCCTTTCTGTATGGCCACCTGGGAGAGAAGTGGCTGGAGGTGCTTCCCTGTAGCTGGAATTAGGGGCTGTGCAACTTCTGAGCCTGCTGCATTGGTGTGTGACCCTTTTCCCAGTGTCAGCACTAGAAAGCCTTGAATTTTAATCTTTGCTGTATCCGAGCAGGTGACAAATGCAGGCAAAGAGCATCTGGCTGCTTTTGCTTCTGGAATATATTCTTTAATTATATTAGACCTCTGTTGATGTTAGACATGAATCATTGATTCCTGCTGCATAGCTGAACCTAAGGAGCCCTTGAGTGTTTTCTGTGCTGAAGTTTCTCTCCCTTTGTCTTGTTTTGAAGGAGATTATTTAGCTAAGAGGAAAATGTGGATTGGGATCATCACATCATTAGGCAAGGTGGCACTGATCTAATTGGGGCAAGTGAATTCTGGGTGATAAATCCCTTCCTTTGAGAACCTCTGTGTGCTGTCTGAGGTGGGAGCAGCCACCTTCTGTAGTGTGTGTGTGTTCTGTACCTCCAATGTTAGTTCTCACAACCCCTAAGGTACTGGTTTTTTGTATAGATTTCTAAAGATCAGAAAAACAAAAGTTTAATTGTTTGTCTGGTTCATGCTGTATTGGTAAAATACAGCTTTGGGTGTGGCAGTGTGATTTTTTTGGCCTTAAGCTCAGCTCTCTGCTCAGTGTTTTTAATACAGATCAGCAACAGAGCATGTAGGAAGGGAGCAGAAGATGCAAAATCTTTCGTTTCCTGACACCTTTTAAACTGCAGGCTTTGTTTCTTTGTGCTCAGTGTTTGAACATGCTTAAACAAAAGAAACTGGGGCTTAGGTGTCTCCCTGCCTCTCAAACAGCTTTTTTCCTTCTGGCTGTACCAGAGAGGCTGAAGCTGTTGTCAGAGAAATAAAGGCTCTGATAGTGTAAGTGTAAAGAGTCACTAATAATGTGGAAAGTGTCAGAAGCAGCATCTGTAGTGAATCTTGGAGTTGTCTCTAACCTCAGTTGTGTTTGTAGATATCTTTCAGCCAGCAGCACACTGGAGGACTGGAATGAAAAATTAACTCAATCAGAAGCGTGAGTGTCTTAACCTTCAGCTTTAACAAATGCTTTCCTCTGACAGTCTGCTGCTGCTAACTGTGCTGTGCCCCTGCTCCCAGTCCTCTGCTTTCACTAGATCTACTTGGATATTTATCTTTCCTAGCTTTTACTTTTTTAACCCAATAAATGCCTCTGCTGGGAGAGGGAGCTTTTCCTCAGGTCAGTAACCAAGTGATACTCTATAAATGCCTGCCTGCTCTCAGGAGCTGCCTGAAACCCCTGGCTAGCTGAGACATGTGTGCCACACGTTACACCTTCAGCTGAGAAGCTGTGGAATAGCCAGACTGACTTTCTTGTTACCCCAACATGCTCTGTGGGGAGCAGGAGCTTTGCTTTCTGCTGTGGTACCTGATGAAAATAAAGCTGTAGTGTCCTGGGCAGCTTCCTGTCATGCTGGGGCCACAAATAGACTCAAACAGCTTAAACCTCACAGCTGTTCTACTCCAGTTGCCGAATGCAAATCTCTCTTAGATGTGCTTTTACTAAATGCCTGAAATTAAATTCTCTTCTGGACTAAGTTATGGAAGGATATTATAGAAGTTGGCCTTTGTCCTTCTCACTGTGCCTTTCCCACAGTATGTAGGGCAATCTCTTACAGTGCTGCAGTGGGAGCAGGTAGGTTGTGTCATTATTTTCAGAGCTGATTTAGACTGTGGGGAGGTAGGTCTTAGGTGTGAGCCAGCTTTTCCTGTTCTCTGGAGTGGGTATGAGGTGCAGTCCTTGGAGCTGGCTGATTATCAGCAGCATGTGTGAATGCATGGTTTTCTTCGTAACACGGGTGAGAGAGCAGCAGAGATAAAATGTAGGAGTAGCAGAAAAAACTTTGAAGTATGCAGGTCTACTTTCAACTGTGTTTTCTAGATTAACAAGCTGTAAACTGTCACTATTTCACTTGCCAAGTAGAGTGACCTTGGTTTTTGTGCTTGCTGACAGTGACTGACTACAGCAGTGTTTAATCACAGTCCCTCCCTGGGTGTGCCTGCTAGAATAGAAAACTTCTGGTAATATCTGTTTCCTTGTACTTCATAAGCACCAGAAATGTGGCGGAAATGTGCTTTTGTGGAGCACTTGGGGCCTGAAGAGCTGTGGCACCTTAGCTTTCCTGCTTGCTTTGGCACTGGACAGAGTGACGGTGCTGGCAAGGTAGAGACTGATTGAAATAGAGATGTGAGGGGGATTGAAAGATTCCAGCAATATTTCAGAAATCAATCAGAATTTCTACTTCTCTCTCTAAAGTTCAGTGAGTGCAAAGAGGCAAATTCAAGAAGTCCGAGGGTGAGGTTTTGGGGGTTTTTTATGCAAATGCATTGTCTTTTCTCTTTCAGAGCTGCTCTGCTCCCTAGCTAACAAGGCTCTTGAGTGAACTGGGAATGGACCTGGCTCCTGACTTTATGGTGCTTTTGTGTGCTGTGGAATTTCCTGGTGTTTGCCATTCCTGGCTACAGACTTTCCCTGTGCAAGCAGTACATAAAGAGGGCAAAACCCACCCCAGTCTGTTCCTAGATCCAGTTTCACTGTAACCAGAATGTGAGGTGACTTACACGGTTTGTGTCTTTAGCCAGACAGCTCAAATGGTGATTGCTGGATAAAAGCAAGTGAGTGGAAGCTGGTGTTAATGGATGAAGGAGGATTTGAGGGTGCAGATTTCATTCCTTCCTGTCAGGGTTTATAGGAGAGGGGCGCAGTGAAATGTTGGAATACCATGGGATAAACAGCACAGGGCAGAGATCATCTCTGTGGCTTCTGCTGCAGCCAATTGCCTGTGAGTAAAGCGGGGTATTAGCCAGAGCTTATATTTATTACTCCCAGATTTGGATTATTCCATTGTGCTTTGTGCTGGGGCTAAGGGAAGAAAGTGAGTGCTTGTGAGTCTACATGGAAAACCAGGCTGTGGCACTTGCAGGAGAAGAGTTGCAACTTCTAGGTCAGGGCTGGGTGTAGTTAAGTTGCATTAAAATCTTGTATAAGCTGATCCCTGGCTGTCACAGCTGCAGCTCCACATGTGTGTCTGGTGGCAGTTCTGGGTTACAGAGCTGCTCATCTCCCTGTGCTTGCTTGGCTCTGCCTCCTGCCTGGCAGCAGTGAGGTGTGTGTGTGTGAGCTGTGGATGCAGGACTAGGCTGGTCATCTGATCCAGCTGCTGCTTTTTTGTGCTTCCAAGTTTATATTTAATCCAGATCGTTCCCTTGATCTAGATTGCTGTGCCAGCACAAGCAGTTGTGCTGGAGGAAGGAGCACACTCAGGCAGAAGCAGCGGCACCCGAGTGCTTGTTCTTCAGTTATAGTAAAAATTCTGCTGTCAGGTGTGGAAAACACAATTGGAAAATCTCTGGCCTTTATCTGCTGAAGCTGGGCATAATACCTGGAATTTTGCAATGTGAATGGCACGATGGTGTCCTTTGAGGCTGTAAACCATTCCTCAGTGCTGAGCTCTGAGTGCCAAGCAGACCTAGAGTCAGCACTGCATACTTTGGTGAGCACGAGGTCTTCGATATTTGTTAGGCAGCTGTAAATCAAATCCCATGACAGGGCTCAGCCAGGGAGGAGCCTGGCTGCTGAAGGCAGGGATTGAGATCCTCCTCAAACACAGTGGTTGCAATAGGAAGGCAATTCCTGTGTGAGATCAAGCAGCCTTGGTGCTGATCAGTTCACTCCTAAATTGTGCTGAGGTGCAGAAGATAGTGCTGTGCAGAGGCAATGTTGAGGCCTTGCTGTTGGGGCACGCTCAGGTTCTTCTGGAACTGTTGACTTCAAGAAAAATTGGTCTGAAAAATGTGTAGGTTATAGGAATTTTCTTTCAGGCACAAGAAGAGGGAAGGAAAAACTGATGCAGTTTTGCCCTGTTCCGCATAAGTCTCGTGTATATTCGTGATTCAGAAATACTTGGCTGTGGTATTAAAAAAAGCCCCCAACAAACCAACATGTTGTAATTGGAATTGCTCAAATCCAGGTCGGGTGCTGTGGTGCTGTCCATGCACTTCTGCCTGGAGAGAAGGAGATGTGAGTAAGTCATCTGTCACCGTGGTGGTTGTAGCCAGGGGAGCTCAGGCATGAGAGAGCATTAGGCTGTTTATAATGCCCTTCTCCTAAATGTCCTCACCAGGCAAAAAAATAATCTCAAGCTGAAATATTTGGAATAAGAAAAGCTTAAAATGTTGAACTTGTTTTCCAGCCTGAGTCTTTTCTTTGTAGTCTGAAGAATGACATAAATCTAGATGTTAATCATCAACTGTAGAATAGTTTAGAGAGAATGAATTAATGAAAGTGACACAAAGAATCTTTGTTCCTGAGATTAGTCTCATCTGAAGGAAACAAAGGTGCTCAAGTGTCTCCAGCTCAGGTATAAATTCAAATAATCAGCTGACAAATAAAAGCTGTCAGACTTCTTACCTATTGTGGTTAATGGTAACTGATAGGAAACTTCTCTACCAATTTATTTCTATACTGCTGCTGTAGAGCTAATGCTGATTCCTGCATTTCTTTTCTGTATGGTGATGATGGTCTTGTTTCTTGCCTCTTTCCTCCCAAACATAACACCACAACAAATGCTATGGCTTCCTCAAGGCTGCAAGGATAATATGGAATAGGTTCCTAGATTTATTTTCTGCAGGACACCAAAAGGTGGTTGTAGAGCAATTAGGCTACAGTGCTGTGGTGTTAGAGCTTCCATGTGGAAAATTTGTTTTGCTTTGGTTTTTAGCAAATGTTTGTTAGATTTAAGAACATATGGTCAAAACTGTAAGGTGAGTGTATAGAAAGGTTAATCCTACACTTGCTGCTTTTGTAAAACTTCAAGTATTTGAATAGATGCAAATCTGAAAGTGGCTCTTTCAGTGAAGTCAGTGCAGCTCACTAACCCAGCTTCTTTCCTTTAATATGGGGTCCTTTTCCAAAATGGGGGGGACACTTTTGGATCTAACCTGTTAGTTCAGTTTATGATTTTTTTTCCACGTAGTTACAAGAAGACCCAGGAAACCCTTTCCCAGGCGGGACAGAAGACTTCAGCAGCCCTTTCCAATGTAGGTTCTGTTATCAGCAGGAAGCTTGGTGACATGAGGTAAGATTTCTGGTTTGCACTCCGGTGCTTTGATCTTGGTTTCAAACAGGAATGGGACTTTAGACAATAACTAGGCTTTTTTCCATTTTTCTGCTTAGTTGGCAGCACATTGCTGTTGATGGACTGCCACCTTCTGTGTGGCCCTGTGCATTGTAGTTTAGGACAGATTGAACACTTATTGAAGACTTACTGAGGGGATAAGACTGTTCTAAGGCATTTAAATTTGGTTTGGTTTAGGAGAACTGACCAAACATTTTTTGCAGCCTTCTCCCTTTTACTGTCATGTGGATTTACTGCAGCTTTCATGTCATATGTAAGAATTAAAATTTCCCTATTCCATTCCTTGCTGGATTATGGAGGTGTGTTTTCTCAGTGTAACTGCTCTGGATTAGAGAGGGGTCATCCCTCCTGTGCTCTGTTATGATTAAAAACAAAAAGGGCAAAGTCTGTTTGCTGCATTCCATGTGGTTTCAAGCCCCGGGTGTTGACATTCCGTGGAGAAGGGCAGCATGTCTTCCAGGCACAGTTATGTCATGTTGGTTGGAAAATATCAATTGATTCAGAAGATTATGACAACATTGAAAATTTGTTCTGTGGTTGCGGTTATCTCCATTCCCTTAAGTAGATGACCACTGAAATAAATGCAGATTTAAACCTCTCCCAGCTGGCAAGAGGGACGGGTTCTCCTGGCTGAGGTTCTTGCTCTGTGAGTTTCTCAGCTGTACGAAGCTCAAGGTTAGAATTGGTGATTTATCTGCTCCTCAGAACTTTAAGCTAAAGATTTCTTCCCCACTAATGGTGACATCCACGTTTTTCATGCAGAATGCCTTGACCATGTTTTTCTTGGAACTGAGAGCTAATTCTGGATGTACAGTCTGTCTGGGTTACTAAGGAAGGATTTTTAGAGCTTGTATTTAACACACTGTCTCAGACCTTGAATTGAATGGGTAGCTGTCATTCTTTGTAGGGAATTTCCTATTCCACTGTGGCTGGGAGTATCCGAGTGGTAAGAACTTGTTGGCCTCTGATCACATAGTACTGATTTATTCTGGTTCTGTCCTCAGTGAGTTAGTTACTGTGTTCCTGGAGGGTATTTTTTGGTGTTTTCAGTAGCTCACATCTCTGAATTTGGCAGAGGACTAGCTGGCTTCCTACCCTTTCCAGCATTCAAGTTGTAACTTTTCTTTCCTGGAAACTCCCTAGTCTGCTGGAAAAAGATACTTCCATGTAATCACAGCAGATTACACAAACTGGCACAAGATGGGGTGGGAACACATTTTGCCAAACTGATAAGTGAATTTGGGGCCTGCTTTCTGCAGTCTGGCCAGGCTGTTGCAGCAAAGGAATGGAAACTGTGCTTTTTTAGGGACCACACGGGGAACTCCTGAACCAGGGTTGCCACTGGCAGAAGCTGTTTTTACAGGCTTGGTCCTGCCTGTTGTTTTTAGTTGGGAGAGTGCAGGTCATGCAGCTGCTGAAATGTTGGTGCCATCCCAGGAGCAGGTGATGGAGGGAGGGGATATTGGGGTGCTCTCCTGGTGGCAGAGCTGGCCTGGCACGGTCACTGTGGCAACTGGCCATGTAATCAGCTGGCCCAGGCACGAGCCGGGCCTTTGCAGCAATGGTTTTGCTCAGCTTCAACATCTGCATTGCTTTTTATAGCTAATACCTTGGGTGAGGTGTTATGAAATAGAAGCAGCTTCTGTCTTATCACTTGGGAATCCCTGCCAAAGTTATTTCAGCAAGATTTGTATATGTGGCCCTGTGGGGGAACACAGTAATGGTGTTTTTTTAAAGACTTTCAATTTTTCTCTGCATATATAAACAGACTTCTATCTCCTGTGCTGCGTCCAAGTCTTCCTATTTCTGATTCTGAAGAAGGTTTAACTCTGAGCATAAGGTTTTGCAGGAACTGTCCCACTTTTCACCCTTGCCAGGTGAACTCTGGTGTTCTGATATGTGATCAGAGCTGACGAGGAGTGAAGTCTGTTTTATTGCTGTGATCACTGCTCTGAACGAGTGGGATGATCTCTGTTCCCAGAGAATCTCTGTTACAGGCCTTGTGGCCCACATTGACCTGCATTACTGTACTCTGTTATTTTTCCTTCTTACACTACAAATTCACTTTTAAAGCGAGTTTATTTTCCAGCACTGGAAGTGTTGAGATAACAGAGGGGATTTCCTTGTTTAGTCAGCCTTCACCGGTTGATAAATGCAAGGAAGGCCTGATGAATGGGACAGAGCCTCCGACACCCCGAGGGCGTGGGCCTAATTCCATTAAAAATGCTTGGACCAAATAGCTTTTAAATACAAGTAACAAGTTAAATCTTTAGTCTTGCTGTATTCTGGTCAAAATAATTTTGGTGTGTGGATTTTAACCTTGGGAAGTTAATGCTGTAACTGTGTGCTCGCTGCATTAATGCTCTACTGGATTGCTCTGAGGGGAGAGAATGTACCTTAGTGGGTGGGATTTTTTCAAATCTTGGCCTGTTCAGATGTCTCTGTTATCTCCACCTACAGTTAAAAAGTAAATTGGCTTTTAGACGTTCTGTTCCTGCATTTTACTGATCCCAGTAAACTGCAAAATTTGAAGTGTTTTGTTTTTGTTGCTTCGTGGGTTTGTGTCCACCTGTGCACTTCATGGTGTCTGATGAAGTTTGCTGCTGTACATAATGCTACGAGCAAATTCATTATGAAATGTTAGCCTGAACCCAAAGTGCCTGCAGATTCTGGAATTCGTGTGAACTTTCAATCCTTATGGAAGGAGGAAAAGGGTTACTGCTGGGTCCAGGCCAAGATACTGAACAAGGAACCAGTGCTTGTGGTATTCCATATGGAGCAGCATGGTGCATGGATGTGTTATCTGTGTTGTTCTCCTTTAAGCAAGAGTAAGTAGAAAGTTAATTTATTTCACATGCAAAGGCAGCATTTCAAGGAATCTGCCCTGCCAAAGAGCTGACTTGGATATATGGGGAAGTGAAACCACAGAGCCCAACATCTTCACTCTGGCTGTCAGGAAAAGCCCTTGTACGCTTTGCCAAGTACTTCACATCCAGCTTGCCATGACTGCATCCTGCTGCAGAGACAAAAATTATATTTAAGTGGAATAAAACACTGCTCTGGCAGGAGAAGCTCCTTTAGAGCATCCTGGTAATCTTCCTAATAGAAGTAGGAAACCTCAGTCTGTTGTTTCAGACTGCTGAGGTGTTACTGTATTGCAAAATCCCAGCCTAAAAACGGGCAACCAAGTTATGGGGTAAACATGATACCTTTAGTCTTATCTTTATTAGCCTGCAGTGCATTTGTTCTCTGAGCCGTGACTGAGATTTGCAGGCTTGGCAAGATAACGTGCAGGTATCCATTGCAGGTTGCCCTTCCACAAGTCCTCACCAGAAGTCTGAGCAATGTTGTCTTTGTATGAGAGACCACAGGGGAAAATGGGGGAAGGAGGTATCTACCAATATAGCTGGTGGTTGGTAAAACCTTCCGTTTAGAAAAAAGTGCTTTAAAAAAACCATGTGAAAGCAATGGATGGGGGTTGGTAAAATGTTTTGGTTTGCTGTTGCACATCTACTCCTTCCCCTTCCCAGCTGGGTTCTGAGTTGATGTAGGTGCTGTTATTGCTCTTTGAGAAACATCTTAGCTTGTCTGGAGTTAATGAAAAGCTTTTTTTTTTTTGCTTGCTCCTGTGATTTATTTTGAGAGGCTTCCTCCTGGGTAGTTGACTTTTCTGTACCATAATTCTGTGACTGTGTCCCTGTGTTTGGTGCTTAATTCTGAGCAAATTTCTGACCATTCCTTCCTTTTTCTCTCTGCTGCCTATGGCCTCTCCCAGGGCTCACTCCATCTCACATTCCCTTAGGTAAGATACTCTTCAAGGCTCTAAAAGAGCATTTGTTTTTGTGCCAGGCCCTTGCAGACTTTAAAGGGGAAGCTGCTTATTTAAGCCTTGCCTAAACTTTTGACACTGATTGAGAAATCTACCACAAACCAATGTCCTGGGATTGACTTTTGTATCACAGTTGTAGTTAAATACTGGCTATCCTGTGTCTGGAAAACTAAAGTCTGGGCTGCAGCTGTTAAATAAGGGGAGAGAGGGCTGGCTCCTACCACTTGGGTTGTCCACAGCAGCCTGTGTGTGGACAGGGAGTGCTTCAAACCCTGGGTTAGGCTGCTTTTGCACGGTGTCAAATTGTCATTAACTTTTTCCTCCTTGTCCCAAACGCTTCCGAGCAGCGGCTACTCCATCCGCCACTCGATAAGTATGCCAGCCATGAGGTAATGTAGCACATGCCTGTGTCTCCTGAGTGGGGCTGGGGGGAGGACAGCTGCCTCCATCACTGCTGGGGGGTTTGTTCTGACTTGTACAACTGGCTCCTTTCTCAACCAGGCCCCTCTCTGAGCGTGGATTAACCACAGCCTGCAGTTTGACTATTTAAAGGGTTTTTTAATATCTCTTAAGGTGGTTAGCACCTGTCTTTTCTTGGACTAAGTGCAGTGTTGCACCTGTAGCAAAGTCTGGTTGAAGCTTGCAGCTTTCAGAGGTCCCTGAAGGGCAGGGTCACAGTTCTGTCACAATGTAGAGCACAGCCATTGCTGATACTGAGGTGAATCCTAACGGGAACTCTCTCCTCGGCCTTCCCTCACGGTGCCTTGGGTGGTGATCTCCTTGCAGGAGAAATGACTGCCGGGGCTGGACAAGGCCCACAGAACTCTCTCTGTTCATCCTCTTTCCAGATCAATGGAGGTTATTTTATGGCTGCAAATCTAAAGCAATTCCTTGGAACAAAAATAACTGAGATGAGGCCAGTCATCTCCCAGCGCTCCCGCAGCCTGGCCCCGGGGAGCAGCTCTATGAGTAATTGCCTGGTCTGGCAGCTCAGTACAGAGCACTCCCTGAAATCCTTCGCCAGCGAAGCAGCTTGTTGGGTTGTCAAACAACTGACCTGGTTTTCTTTGCTAGAAATATGAAATGCTCTGATTAATTTATTACACTGTGATTTTCCTGAGCATTTCCTGATGCAGATGATCACCCCTGTAGAAATAAAACTGCTGATGGGTGCAGGTACATGGCCGTTCCCCTTCCTCCCCACAGGATGTGATACAGGAAACTGAAGCCTTTGTTTTAAACCTTTCTCAGCTTTCCCTTTCCACTATTTAAAACAAAATGTTTTTAGTTGGAAGTTTTGTGAAACTAAGAGCTGGTTTCTTCTCTGCTTATCGTATCTTGATTCCCCAGTGAACTAGGAATTGTTTCCCTCAACATTTTAGCTTGAGCAATTGAGTGGACTGCACATGGTATAAATGTTTTCTCTCAGAGTTTGTATGTGGTGTTCTTGCCTGGTGTGCCTGAGAGATTTGTGCCAAAGGCTGTGAGGAGCTGGAAATGTTCTGGGTGATGGTGTCACTGCAGGGAAATGGCCACAGAGCGCAGTCACACTGTGCCATTTCATATGGTTAACTAACTTGTCTTGATTTGTTGTTTTTTTCTCCCCTCTTCTTTCTTCAAGGAATTCTGCAACCTTCAAGTCCTTTGAAGATAGAGTTGGGACCATAAAGGTAACAGTCTGCTTTGTCTTGTAAACACAGCGTGTGAAGCCTTGTGCAGAAACTTTAATTTCTGCAATGTTTTTCTTGTAGACTAGTATTCGGGCAAATGGCCTCTCAGATATGTGAAGTCTTGGCTACAGTAGGTGACCTCGACAAGGGGGAATTGACTTGGTATTCCCAGTGCTGCTTTCTTGTTGTCCTCACTCTCTTCTCTCCTTCCAGTCCCGAGTGGTGGGCAGCAGGGAAAACAGCACTGACGGCCTCCACTCCCCCTCTGGAGCTGGGGACAAGCCTCCACAAGACAACGCTCCCTTCTAGACCTGGATGTGGCTTTGCACGGCTGTGCACAACTGGAAGAGCCCCCTCCCTCCCAAACCTTCACCACAGCAACAACATGCGAATCCAAGAAGGGGCTGAGAGCCAGTCAGGAGAGATCCATCCTTCATTCATAGACACTGCTGCTGGATCCAAGTCAAATAAAGAGAATGCAAAGTTTTGTACACAAATAATATTTTACACTAAAGTTTGTAGATTAAATGTATCACTGCTGTCCTTTTGGGAGAGCGTGTAAGTTGGAGTTTCCTTAAAGTAGCTCAGAAATGCCACTGCTGTAGATGAAAACAGTTTTCCCTTGTCTGACAGAGCTTGGAGCAGATACATGGCCCTGAGCAGCATGAGGAGGGCAGTAACTGGAGAAGCCAAGTGCATGGGCACTTCAGCTTCAGCTTCTGGTTCCGTTCTCTGTGTGGGCTACTCTGGGAGCTCCCAGGCTTCTCCTGGTACTGTTTTCTCTGGCTCTCATTGGAGCTGTCGGGTAAATGGGGTAAACAGTTGGGTTTTTTTCTGGGCTCCTCAAAGGTAAACTTCACTTAGCAGCTGCCTCGTTGTTACACTAATGCTCTAGCTTTAACAAAACTAAGAATCTTTATTTTTAAATGCAATGAACTTTAAAGAAATAAAGCTTAAAAACAAACAAAAAAAAGCTTTGGCATCATATTAGGGCGATGCTCCCTCGGACTCTGAAGCTGAATTGCAAGCCTTACATCACTTACGCTTTACTTGTTTATGACTTATTTTCTGTAGAGAAGACTGCAAGGGTTCTAAAGCTGGTTGTTGAGCACTGGAGTTTTGCATCATGCAGTCATAGCAGCATGTTTATAAAGCCAGTTCTTGTGTTAAATTCAGTGGTGCACTCTGTTTCCCGAGTGTATGAAACTTGCTTCTCCCTTCTCAGCTTATACCTTCATTCTTGGAGGAGGAATTTCTGAAGGCTGGAATATGGATACCATTGGAGGGACTCTGCTCTGCTCTCCGAGGGCTCCTCCAGCTGGTACATCTGGCTGTGACTGGATGGGTTTCTCAGCTGAAAGCCCCAGCTCTAATTTTGGTTTACAAAACTGGCAGAGAGTCACGGAGCTCATCCAGTCCCTCCAGGGGCTGAATGTTTTGCTCTTTTGATGTCCAACTTCATTGCTCAGGAGCTGACAAATTCCAAGTTTTCTCCTAGAGGCCTGGTCTTATTCTAGGCAAGGTGCCTCCACGTAAAAATACCTAGAGTGAGCAATTCTGTGCCTTAGAGGCGAAGTGGGACTTACTCAGGTCTTTAAACTTATGTACATATCTGGGTAGTTTTAGTGGTTTATCACCCTGGAGGGACTGAACTGCCTCTGACCCTTTAGAGAAGCAAGTTTTGACACTGATTTGATTAATCTCCATTTCCCCCACCCCTGCTCCCCTCCCTCTGCAGACCTGGGGATGTGGGATGAGATGTTAGTGGGCAGATGTACTAGGCTGTAGGTGGAGTGTAGAGTGTTGTTCATGGGCACTCCTCGTTTGACTGGAACTGGCCTCCCTGTGAGGAACAGAGCCAATGAAACGGGGACTGCAGGAGCTTGGGTATGGAACTATTTCTCTTTAAGATAAAGACTGAGGAAACTTGTCAATAAAGGATTCCTTTGGGAGAAAATGGGGTGAATGTCTTTTGTTCTACCTAACAGCACTGAAATCCTCTGTTGGGTGCGTGTTATGAACTCGTCAGGTAAATACCAACTGCCTGCAGCAGCCTGAGGCGAGAAACAACTGAAATATTCCATCCTATCCCTCTGGCTTCTTGTCTGCTGGCTCTCTGGATGCTCTTTCATGAATGTACTAAATAATATTTACAGTCTGATGTTTCCTTTCCAAGATGCTGGACACTGTTCCCAAGCTTGTTCCCAAGCTGTGCCTGTGCTCTGGGCTGGGGAGCTGCAAACTCCATTGCTGGTGCTGCAGGTGAACTCCAAACTTCCTCGCCCTGTTTTCCTGAGCTGGGAGCGTGGGACTGCAGTCCTGGCAGTAACCTTGGCAGTGGGAGCTGAGGCTGGAGAAACTTCTAATGTGGAAAAGCTGCAGCTGTGGTGCTGGTGTGGCTTGACAGCGTGGTGCCTCAGGGAATCAGTCGCCTCCATGGAAGCTCTGGCAGTCAAACAACACGGCATGGGGGAGCTGTGGATGGACAGCTGGAGCTGGGAGCTGCTGTCTCCAAGTTTAAAAGGGCAGTGCAGAGCAAGCAAATAGGTTATGGAGAGGCCAGCAGAGATGCTCAGTGTGCTGTTTTCAGAGGAAGGATGCCCGGCTAAGCTTGAGGCATCTGCTTGGTGGTGAGGGTTTGGGTTTGGTTTTGTGGGGTTTGGGTGTTTGTTTTAGAGGTTGGGGGTATTTTTCCTACATCACTTCATTAGGTAAAACTACATCTCTGAAAGTGGGGCTAAGGACAGAGGGGCTGGTATGAGACCTGATCCTGGAGGAGAGACACTGCTGGGAGCACCCAGGCTGAGGTGAGGGGAAGACAGATCGCTCCATCCCACAAAGCAGATAAACAGCAGAATCGAAAAGTAACTAACTGCGAAAAGCAGAAAGGAGCCACTTTCCCCTGCTGGCACTGTGTCCCAACCCCCAGCCAAAACCACGGCAAGTGTTTCTTAAGGAATTTGACATTTATATTCTGGGAGGGGTTGCACAACCACTCCAGCAATGGGACCCTGTGCTCATCCTGGCCGAGTGGGCAGTGTCCAGAGCCAAGCACTGGCCCTGAGCTGCCAGGCTGGGCCCATGTGCTGCACCCCTATGGATGCTGGGGTGGGCTCAGCACCTCTTCTTGGGTGCAGATTCTTGGATCTTTGCAAGATCCAAGGTCAGTTCTGGGGAGCCCTGCGAGTAGCTGGTGTTTCAGAGGGGAAAAGGTGCAGGAGCTGGGCTGGAGATGGAGCTGGAGCAAGGAGAGGGTGTCGGTGTGTGATTCATGGTGATGACTGTGTTGGTAAATAGGATCCATCATCATTCATCTCTTTAAAATGTGAGTCAGAGGCAGCAGACGGGAAAGGCCATTAGAGCCTCGCAGAGAAGCCACATGCCAGCAGGGCCATGGAGTGATGGGAGGGATAACTGGAGCGAGTGTCCCTGCACTGGCACTGGAGTCACCACTCCAGGGACACCTGCTCCAGGATGCACTGGATGGGTGGAAGCTGTGCTTTTACCCAACACTGGGAAATAGCCATGTTTCCCAGGGAACAGCCAGGAGTGCCAGGAAACTTGAGCAACTGGGAAAAACAGACTCATGCGCTTAAAACCCCCTCTTTTGCTCCAATTGTAAGCACTTGTTTTCATTAAAGGGAACAGGCTCTGCACTGAGCTCCTGGGGACCCCAAGGGCCGGTGTGGGGCCGGGTGGGTTGGGTGGCAGGATGGGATTCTCGGAACAGGGGCGGGAGTGAAGGTGCTGCCCAGAGCATACTTAGAACTGGGGGTCGGTGTGCGGGCCGCGGGCTGAGTGCCTGGACAGCACCGTAAAGGCAGTGCACCCCCAGGCCTGCAGCACAGGGGTGAAGTGCTGGGGGTGTTCCGTGTGCGGCTGCAGCCCCAGCCTCCGGCTCCTCCGCTGTCCCGGCCTGACTGCAGCCCCTGTGCCTCTGCCCCCAGCCCCGCAGATCCCCGTGTCACAGCCCCCGGACCCAGTGCTCCCTGTGCCACGGTCACCAACGCCTGTGGGGAGCTGCAGCCCCGGCCCCACTGATCCTTGTGGCGGCCCCACTGCAGATCCCGGTCTCTGTACCACAGTCACCGGCTCCTGTGATGGATGGCAGCCCCCGTCCCTTGTGCCACAGCCCCCGGTCCCACCACAACCTCAGTCTCAGTGTCATTGTCCTTGGCTGGCCACGGAGGTAGTGAGTCAACTTGTGCCAGCAAAACTCCCTCACATCGCTCCCTGGTGGTCTAGTGGTTAGGATTCGGCGCTCTCACCGCCGCGGCCCGGGTTCGATTCCCGGTCAGGGAAGTTTCTTTTT
>VZRV01001561.1:567509-600591 GCA_013398115.1 Falcunculus frontatus | reverse complement strand
CCCCCCCCACTCCTCGGAGCAGGGGGGAAAAACCCCGAACAAAAGGCCTGGGAAGGTGAATTTCAAATGAAAGTCATCTGTGTGTGTGGGAGCCGTGAATCACCCTGGCTCGCTCCAGAAGCCGGGGTGATTTTCCCTTCCCTTTCCTTACATTATCCTGCTTCATTTTTAACGAAATAATTAGTAGCCGCTCGGCTGATGAGGTGCTTAATGAATGACGTACCAGCAGCGGGAAGCAAATCCAGCCTTTATAACGTGAAACTTGCAAAGGCAGCATATTTCTGTTTATTCGTGCAGTGTCTTCTGGCTCTCAAATTAAGAATTCCAGTCAGGTAATTCTGGAGATACGGAATGCAACTGGACCGAACGGAGACAGCGGATTCCCTGATAGTGCCTCGCTCCTGCTTTTGTGCTGTGTCAATACCTGACTGTTCCACACCAGTGACACAAAGCCTTGAGTTTATTAGTGGAGCGTGGGCACTGATGGAGCCGGTGCTCCCTGGGGAGCAAGGTGAAGACCGTCCTGTCTGACATAAGAGGGAAAGCCAAAGGGTTTTATCTTCTCTAGGTTTGTTTTTATTGGGGTGTTAATTTTTGTGCACTGTGAGACGTTGCTGTTGAGCTGTCTGTGCTGCAGTAAAGCTTAAAAAAAAAAAAAAAGGCATAAATTTGGTACATCATCTGAGACCGGTGTGAAATAATCTAATTCTCCCTGCTGATGTTTGCCTCGTGCCAGCTTATCATCAGGGAAGGGAAATGCTCTGTGTGTGCTTAAATACTGTGTTAGTTTGCTGCTTTTGAAGCAAAAACTTGCAGGCCGCAGTCACCCAGTGGCTGAGCAGTGGTGGTTCACCCTTTTCTCTGGGTAAATTAAGCTCTCCAAAGTATGCAGAGCTGCAAGGATTTCCTTTGGAAATGCGTCAGGATTGGACCTATTTAAATTCTTGAATTGTAGCAGCCTCCTTGAAGTGAAATTTATTCTTTTGACTGCAATTTCATTAGAGGCGTTTTCAGGTTCTCAGGCATCTGTTGGTTTCAAGTTGCTTAGGATCAGTGTTTGCATTTTTGTTTGCTTTTGATAGAATATGATATAATCCTAATCTGACTAAGGGATCCTGAGAAATAGATGCCAAATTCATTTGCTTTAATGAATTAGCTCTAATAAATCAAGTATGCTATGCCCTGGGAAGGAGGAAAGAAGAGAAGCAAAAGCTGGAGTGAAAGAGAAATTGCCATTAATATATAGAGTGTAAGATGAAAAGAAGTTTATTTTTATTGAGCAGCTTCCTGTGGTTTTCTTGCCATGCTCTAAGGGCTTTGGAGAAATTCGTCATGTTGCTGGCAGTGCAGAATCTGCTTTGTGGGGAACTTGGGGTTTGGACATGGGATTTTCAGCCAAACAGCTTTTTGAAAGCATAAATAAATACTACTCTCCCTCCCTCATTTATTTCATGTTAGGGATTGCCTGCAGCATTTAAATGAAAGGGAAGATGCTGCAACATGGTCATGTTCCTCCTAAATTTTGGATGTGTTGCATTGATAAATTGCAGGCTGGAGGCTCAAGTGGAAGATTCCCCTCCTTCTCAGGATGTCTGTGTGCTATATTTAACCATCTTTTATCAGTGAGTGCCTGCAAAAAAGTAATGTTTTGTAGCATGTTTTGTCTTCTAGTATAGACTGTAGACCATGTTGATTATTCCCAGGAAGTATAAACACTGTTTCAGTCTTTCTCAAGCGCCCAGTGATCCACCTCCCGCTCTGTTCATAGCGTGTCTTGGTTTGCAGTGGTTGCAGGCAGTTGGTGTGGTTTGTGGCTGAGGTGGCACCATCACCGACCTGGCTGCACAAGGGAAGTTGCCCAGGATGGCTGGAGCCTGCCAGAGGCTTGTTTTGCAGTGGATGATCGGAACAGGGGTTGGAATGCAGCTGTGGTATGGAAAAGCTTCTCACACCATTCTCACCATGCTGCATGAGGGCATCCATGGAGTCAGAGAGGGAGTTTGGATGATCATACTTTGGAAAATATGGAGCAGTACCAGAGTATGACTTGAGAACTTTCATGCTGGAGCAAGTCCAGAGGAGGGCATGAAGATGCTCCCAGGGCTGGAGCAGCTCTGCTGTGGAGACAGGCTGAGAGAGTTGGGGCTGTATAGCCTGGAGAAGAGAAGGCTCCAGGGAGACCTTAGAGCCCCTTCCACTGCCTAAAAGATTCCAGCCCCTGGAGTGACAGGACAAGGGGGAATGGCTTCATGCTGACAGAGAACTGGGTTAGATTGGATAGTAGGGAAGAATTCTTCCCTGTGTGGGTGGTGAGGCCTTGGCACAGGTTGGCCAGAGAAGCTGTGGCTGTTCCATCCCTGAAGTGTTCATGGCCAGCCTGGATTGGAGCAGCCTGGTCTTGTGGAAGGTGTCCCTGCCCATGGCAGGGGGCTGGAAATAAATGATCTGCAAGGTCTCCTCCAACCCAAACCAGTCTGGGGTTCCATGAGCCTGACAGCATGAATGTTGGTGTTGAGACCCCTTGACCTCACAGGTTCTGTGTTTGGCAGGTGGTGGTTGTCAGCACTGATGCTGTTATTCATTGTAGTTCCTCTCACGGTGAGCTTCAAGAAGGATTTTTGTCCGTGTTAGACAGTGTGATAGGGAATATGAATGGAAGCTTAACTGGGTTACTTAAGAAATCATGTTTTAGGTTAAATATAAAAGTTGCTGTTCTGACTCTACTTTTTGAATTATGAACTCAGTTGCCAGAATATCCTCTCTGGGAAAGCAGGCACAACTGGAGGCTGGAAGGGCTTTCAGCAGATCCTGTCTATCCATTGAATGATTTGACTTAGAACAACAGTACTGTAACTGGCCTCTGATATTTCCCATATTTTCCTCTTCTATCAGTTTGCCAGTTTTTAGTTTTTTTAAAGTATCGTTTATGTTAATAACCAGATCGAAATATTTTTCAGTATGTTTGGGAATGGATTGCCAGAACTTTTCTGCAGGGCTTATGCCCAGACTGAGCACTCCAGTATCTGCCCAGAACCTGCACACTGGCATCTGCTGGCAACTTCACTGCTCTCCTGTCAAACCACAGACGGGGGGATTAATTTAAGGTAGTTTTAACACATTAACTGATTTCCCTCACAGTTTGCTCTTGAGCTGTGCAAGTCCTCTTTGTTTGGCTTTGCCTCTGCCTGGGAAGATGAGGCTCTGCTGTTGCTCTCCACTGGCCTGAGGAAAAGATGTTTTCCAGGAGCAGGAGTGTGTGGCTTGGCAATTGCTGGGGTTGTGTGAGGTGACCCCCACCTTATCAGCAGATGACAGAGTCCTGCAGTGAGCCCATCGCCTGTCTCAGGTGTGGCCACCTGGGCCATGGGACAGATGGGTCATGGCAGAATCCAGAGGGAGGGATGAGGAACATCACCAATGCCCAGGACCAAAGCGAAGCATTGCTCTGTTTCGTTTAACCTGAAGATGTTGTTTTCCAGGTGCTCTGATAATTGAAGCAATTTGAATTAAGCAGTACTGATGCTCTCTGGTAATGCTGGTTGGTTAACCAGTGGCTGCTTTCAGTATTGAAAGAAAGGAGTTTGAATGTTGTGATATCTTAGGATTTCCTTAGAAACTCAGTTGAAATATTGTCTTAATCAATAAAAACGTACAAAACACAGCTGTTGGAAAGTGCGTGTTTTACCTTCAGAGGCACTTTGCTTCCTATTTCAGGCCACGCAAACTGATAGAAAGACCTGTGTTCCAGAAAGTGCCTCAAAAGATTGCTTAAATATTTTTAATAAAGTGATGGTAGCCAATAAAAAGGGTTACCATTCTTTTTGCACACAGAATAGTTAATCCTGGTTAGTGGCATTAATTATGGGGTTTTGGTGATACATCGTTTTTTTTATTGGGAGAACATGAATAAGATTGTTTTAGCATATGTTCAAATTTCTTACGTCCTGGCAACTCCTTCTGATTCCACTTATCTTGTATCTGCATTGCACTGAAATGTGCCTTTTTAAAGCCTTTTTTTGCCTCTTTCACTAATGGTGAAGTGTTTTCAGTGCCAGTGTGTTGTAGGGCCAAATTCAGTAAAATTTAAGTGCCTTTTTCCTCTGGGTGCAAGTTTCTCATCTTCTTGTGCAAGTATTGAAAGGAGAAAATTGAAGGTTTGTGGTGCACAGGGGTGCAAACAGAATGAGTCCTCTAGGCCCAAGTTAAATTAGCAGCTGCCATCTCCTCTTTCATAATTTGCTCAAGGGTTTTGTAATGAGAATAGAGTTTCTCAATGAAAGATTGGGGCTCTTTATTTATTTTTGTTTTTAATATACTTCAGCGCCATCATCTAAACTTTGTTGGGTGAATGGTTGAGCAAACAAAAAACCCAGTGGCATTTGGTTACCTCTTACTAAAGCATCACTCAGGACCCTTTTTTTCCCCCGTTTTATGACACAGGTCTGCATTCATTAACTGATATTTTTGTGGTGATGGCTTCTGACCAATGAATGATGCAAGTAAAAAGTTCAGTGGATCTGGTTGCAATGAGAGGCAGTATCTAAGACCAGTGACAGAAAAGCACAAGCCTGAGATCCACTAGCACCCTATGTTTTCCCCTCCTGCCTTCTGGGCTTCCTCCTTCTCTCTGAGAATATTTATTTATTTATATATCTGTCAGGAACTGTTTTTAACAGCTTGCTCTAGGAGCACTTACACCATTCTGCTTCTGCTTTGGTCACAGGGAACTTCACAGTCCTTCCTTGGTTTCATCTGGGTCTTACTAAAGTTGTGTTCGGTGTCAGGGATTCCAGAAACTTTGTGACTTTTAAAGAACAATCTGTAGAAAAGCTGAATATACACAACCTCTGGAGTGCTCATGTTTTGCAGTGGGGAAAGGAGAAGCCCAGAGTTCTCTGATGTCGTTACAGTGACCTATTATGCAGTTCCAAAAAGCAGAAACTCACAGAGGGCTTCTCTTTGCATTTCCCCTTTTATGTCTTTAATTTTTTGGCTGTACTTCAAATGAAAATATTCTTTTCCTTTCCATCTGCCATTACTTATTTTATATCTTAGCAGGTTTTTCTGTTGCCGTGCAGTTTTATTTATGTGGGCCTTTGCCTGGGTCAGTTGTCAGAGAATTTTCCTTACGAATCTGCTTCTCATGGCTTGAGGATTTAGGGACATTTACTGCAGACACATAATTAGGTTTCAAGCTGCTTGTAGACAGGAGGGGGACTTGGGATCCAAACTCCAGATGTTGTGGGCAGTTACTAGTGATAATATCTGCCATAATCTTGAATATGCCAGGTGCAGGAAATTCCTTTTACCAAGGCTAGGCCCCATCAAGTGAGATATTTGTCATTTCAGGTTGCTTCCGGAGTTTCCTGAGGGTAAGCAATTAACAGATTGTTGTTGTTAAAAATATTTTAAGGAATGTCTTAATTTTTCTTCTCTGTACTTCTAATGTCATCATGGAAGCTGATGCTCTTGCTTCTGATAGTTAAAAGTACAGGAAGGGGGATGAGCAGACAAAATGGGATGTGTAAGATCCTGTTCAGAGTCTGGAGTGTGGCACTCTGTCTTTGGGAGACATGTGACATTGTGATAAAAGCGGGTGGAACAGGAATAAAATTAATAAGTGTTCATGTGCTTTCAGAAAGGCCATATGGGATCCCTGTGAAATCATCTGGACAGGGAATTGAAGCAGTTTGGTTTTTTTTCAGTTACTGTTCAGAGCAGTGAATAGACTTAAGTTCCAGGTTCATTCTGAGTTGCTGTTCTTTGAGAACTTGAGGAATGTTTTCCATGTGGTACCTAACAAGCTTCGTCACACAAGGGACCCTGCTTTCTCCACGTGTATGATTCTGAGGTGTGTCTTGGAGTTCTTCTAGTCTGAGTGGTGAAGGAAAAATACGGTCTGAAGCATGTCTTTTCTTTAGAAAACTTATTTTATTGTTTTGGGGTTTGATTTGACAAATCACTGGTCAGTCAGTCCTTCTAAAGGCCCTGATGGTAATGCTGGGAAGCAACGTTCTTGCTTGGAGTAGACCATTTTTATCACAGAGCAAAATAAATGCATGTTCAATAGAGATACTTTTGTCTGGACAGTAACTAATGAAAATATTTATTTTCCTTAATAAATATCTCATTTTTTCTTTTCCTACAAAGTTCCTGATTTCCACATTTGCTCACTTCATTCTTGTTGCACTTTTAAATTGGCACAGCGTTGGCTCTTCACAATTGAGTTGGGAAAACCAGGCAGTCAGAGTTAATCAGAAGGTGCTTGGAAGGTGCACAGGGTAATTTCCCAAGCCTGCCTTACAATTTCCCTGAGTGCTTTGGATAACAGGGCCAGCAGCCAACATGACTTTATTATTGGGCCTGGCATGGAATATATGTTGGATGCAACATCCTGGATGATGAAAACCCAGCATCTCCTATGGTTGTCCTGTAATGCTCAACTCCTTACCCTGGTTCCTTGCAGCTTGTCTTAAAACCACATTTCTTCCTGTGACTTGTTTTGGTGATGTTTTCCATATAAAGGCTAGGGAGTGCCTCTTGCTGTTAAAAAGGATCTATGATGACTTTCACTCTTCGCTGTTTTGAGGCTGTTTAAATGTGTAGATGTATAGAATATTATTTTTTAAATAACCCTAAAAGAGGAAAGGTGCTATTTTACAACTAATTTTGTTCCTGTTATGAATCTCCAGGAGGACATATCCTTGGTTTGGGGAATACAGGTAGGAATGACCCTGGTTTAACATTGTACTGATGGCATCACATCAGGGGTACAGGCAGAGCAAAGAGACATCTGTCACGCTCCAGTGTTAGTGAAAATCAGAGGGAGAAATAAAAACATCAGTCACAAAAATTATACATAGACTTTTCTGACTTTATTATCAGTTATTTCGGTGAAAAAAGGCTAAATGTGATAATTCCATACTTTCTGCTGGAACTCGAAGGCCTTGGGAATGGCAGTGATTGAATTATGCCCCATTATAATAGTTGCCTTTTGGTTCTAAGCCCTCTGAAATGTGACTCCTGTCTGAAAACCTGGTGTATAAAATCTATATGTGTTGTAATTCTTACTCAATTACAGTGTTAGAAAACTCAGTTATAATTAAAGTCTGAGCATGGTTTTTCCTGAAGTTTCAGGTTTTCGGACTGAGTCTGTGGTCTGAAATTCAAGCTGTGTCTTTTCTTATTAAATCACCAGTGAGTTAGTAGGAAAATCTGTAGGACAAATACATTCTTTGTTGCCTTATTGTTTCTAAATTATGGACTGGCTTTGTTTTTTTCTTTTTTAAGCAGCCATGAAATACTGTTGCTAGACTGAGTGGTGGAACTGAGGACATCCCTCATCAGGCAGTCTGCAGATTAAATGTATGCAGAGTGAGAGAACAGGGGAAATAAATATCGTTATGGTTTGTGGGGGAGTAGTATAAAATAAATCTTTTTGTTGGTGAAACCACATTGTATGGTTAGAAAATACCAAGCAGTTTGTCTCCTGTAAGAGAATGCCAGTTTAAATTAAAACTGTTTTTAATCCAGTCCTGTGATTTGTTTGGGTATTTATAGCCAAAAGAGCTGACTCCAACATACAGGGGGTGTACTGGGTATCATTCTGGGGATATTATGAGAATATTGTGACATTAGCATTGTATTCATAGGGATGGATTTGGGATCACTGGGGAATAAATGTGTTCTCTACCCCAAGGTGCTTTCTCCTGTGATTTACTGTATGTTTGCCCCTGGACATGGGCTCTGGTTTAATTCACCTGAGAAGAAACAGAAATATTTGCAGTGAAGGCATCACCTCCAGCGTCACCCAGCCTCCAAAAGGAACCTGGTTGTATTTTCTTGCCAAAACAACAAGTAAAAGTTTGAGTAATACAAGCTGTGCTGGTCAGTTCGGATTTTATCGTGGAATTCTGTAGTTTTAACTCCTTTCATGCTTCTGAATGTCCATGTGCTGGGGATTTGAATGGGGCAGGTATGAAACTCATCTCATCGTGGCTTTTAAACCATTTTCTGTAACACCTGACACCATCCAGAGGGGAGGAATCTGTGGCATGAAGTGAAGAATATCTTCCATGTCATCTCTATCTCACCTATCTCTGTCTATATCCTGGAGATAGTCTCTGGGGGTATTGGTTTGTTTGGGTTTGTGCTCACCCCTCACAGTGGTCAGAGGAGTTTAATCTACAGCCTGTGCCCCATTTCTAATCAGAGCACCCCTTACTTCCGGTGATGTCTTGTTGGTTTTGTTTTTATTTGGGCTTTTGGTTCTTTTTTTAAGCCTAAAACGTCTTTTACAACACAAAAATTGCTCAGTTTCTGTGAGGAAGTGAAATAATGAAATAGTCTCCTCCCCACCCTCCACAAAAACTGGGGAAATCCAGTTGAGCAATTAGGAGAAGAGAGGATCTTCAGTATACTTAATTTTTTAACTTTGCAGAAGAAATAATCTCTGGAACTAAAGCCTTTGGAACTTAACTGAGTGGATACTTGTGCTGCTTGAATAATTATGCATCATCTTAGGCTGGAGGACCTGATTGGATGCAAGAGGTAAAAGTAAATGGGGGGGGGAAAGTTTACTTTCTGCCTGTATTATTAAATAAATAAGCTTAATTTTTAGAATAAAACCTAAGAGCCTGTGAAATAGGCTCTGACAGAGGCAGCAACATTGGGTTCCTGGTGGGCATATAAAGGCATTTTAGCTTTTCTGTTCTGAGATGGCTGCGTGGTTGTTTCTGGAAAATATAAATTCTTTATAACTTCCGCTGTTCAATTCTGCTTATTTTACCTTTTTATTCATAACTTTTTTTAAGTGGAAGATTTATGTGCCTGGTGGGAGACAACCATTAAGGAGCAGAGATTAATAATCTGAGAAAAGGTGAAGTTTCTCAGAAGGGAAGCATCAGTGTGGATCATTTTAGATCAGGGTGAAGATACTTGTATTGCCTTCCGTTATTGCTATAAACTGGTCTTCCTTTTTGCTTTTTTACCCATTAAAATAAAGTCTTCATTTCAAAGTCTTTAACAAAAACTGCTCATGATTGAAACTGCCAAGAGTGTTTATTTGACAACAATGCAATTCTAACACCAAATTAGGTGTAAAATAATTTTGGTCTATGTTTTGCAGTTTGTAAGGCCGTATTTCTAAATTATTTAAATTGTCTGTGAAGGGAAACCCTCATTTACCTTTTCATCTGCCTCAAAATTGATAGGAAAAGAAAATAGAAGTTTTTTCCCCTCCATCTCCTGCTGCTGTCTATGAGCACAGAGAGGAGCCACCTTTCCCTGCCCTTCCAAGTTAATTTCGGATAAATCTTTTTCTTGCCCTTTGCCAACCAAGTTGTAATTTGAAAGATGTGCTCCTGTCTATTCCTTTTGTGTCTCAGACTGCTTATTTGGCTTTTTTGCTGTACTTTGTAACCTCACTTTGTTCCTTCTTTTTGACCAGGCAAAACCCTCCTGTGCTGTAAAAAGGGGCTGCTTGGATCAACGTTGTCTCCTTAAATTCTCTTTTTGTAACAGTCTCTCAAGGGGTTCATGTTTTGACAACTGTTGTAATTTTCTCAACCTTTTCTTACACGAGACAATAGACTTCTTTTTTTCTTTTATTCCTATTTAAAAGCCTTTAGTTGTCTTACCTACAGGTGTGACATAATAGCATAAATCTCATTTTTATGTAAGCAGACCCATCTGTTCCAATAGTTCTTTTATATTTTAAAGGTTAGACTATATTGATATAATCATTAGCAATATGAGGTTTTTTTATTGATGTAGTTTATACAACCCACTTAGCAGAAGTGAGGCTTTATGCCTTTGAGGAAGTTTAAGGTATTTTTTCTCCAGAAGAAGTGGCATCAGCATCACTCCACCCACAGCAGAGAATGTGGTGGGTTGGCTGATCTGTTCTAGTGAACTTGCAGTGAGTAGTCACCGTGATTCAAAAACTATTTATAGGGAGAAAAAATTAAGAGTAATAATGAACAAAGCAAACAGAGCTGCTGAGTTTTCAGAGATCTTTGACTAACTGAGTAAGCAGATGCATGCTTATGGCTATTTTTTATAGCCATATGCGGTTTGTGATGGTTGCACTCTGCACATAAAGTACTGTGATGTCATAAACAATAATTTAATATTGCTGAGGGATTAAATAGGAGCAATGAAATCCTAAGTAGGGAATCCACTAACCTGCTACCCCCAGGTTTTTAGAGTCATTATTTTAATTGAGGAGGGAGGATAGAAAATGCAAATCCAATACTTCATATTTTCTCCCCTGATATGGAAAACCTTCTTTAGTAGGTTTGAATCTTACTCTTGTATAGGGTACAAGGTCACAAGTCTTTATAACAGGTTGGTCAATCAGACTTAAATGGTTACATTTTAATCTGCTAAGCTCATTAGAGGAACAACACTGTGTCGCTGTAGTTAAGTTTGTCACAAGTTTCAGTGTAACCTCTCTAGCAGTCATCTGTGGTGGATGTTACCTGAGTTCAGACTTGATTTTAGCAGAAAAATGCTATTGTTCCAGATTTCAATTATTTAAAAGCTCTGTGTTTCTATTTTTTTAGAAGAACTCAAGAGAATTTAATGAAGTTTTTAGTGTCACAATCTTTCAGTGTAGGAGATCTGTCCTCCGTTCCCAAGGCAGATGCATTTGGACACACTAAAGTTCTTTTTTTCCAGGAGATGTATGCATTTACATTAATTCCCTGGATACTCAGCTTTCCATCAGGGCTTATATGTTAAAACAGAATATTTTTATGGATATGAAGTCTCTCACATGATCTTTATCAAAAGGTCACGAACTGAATAATAAAATTCAGCTGAAAAGTTTTTGTGCTGTGATATGAAAAATACAAGCAACACCAAAACACTATCTTGTATGCTTTAATGAAATAGTAAATGTTAGTGCTCCAATTAATAGGTTAAAAATCTTTATTTCAAGACAGCTACAGGGAGAAGAAGAGTGCTTTAAAATAGTAGTGGTCTTCTGCAGGTGCTTGTTAGCCAGATTGCTTTGCCTTAGCTTTTTCACGTTGTTTTTCCAGTAATGATTCATTCTGCAAGTCATGTAAGCAAGTAAGAGTGTGAAAATAAAGACTTGGGAGTTTCTATTTTGAATATTGATTTACTTTATTTTATTTGCCTTAATTGCTGCATTATTTCTTTAAATACTTGCTAACCATGATACAGCTCCTGTACATGGTGGAGATGGATAATGAAGCCATGTGAAGATACTTCCCCTTTTCTGGTAACAACATATGGAGCAGGATGAGGACAATTCTGTCAGTAGAATTATTCAGTAAAAAGGATTCTGCATCTCAGAGGAGGTTTGGGTTCTCAAGAAACACATATGCTTTTTGTCCAGTAGAGCTGAGAACATGTCTGATTTCTGGAAGGAAAAGGGAGTATCTGTCTCTTGGTTAGAGGAGGAAAGGGTGCCGAGCATATTTATTGTTCCAGTATATGGGGAAGATACAACAGTACATAAATTGGATTCAAATTTGCAGGAAGAATAAGGCTGGAAGAGCTGGTTTTGCTATGAGCAAAATGGTTGCAAGAACACACAGCCTCCCCAAGTGAATTTCTTCCTTTGTGTTACAAAACTTACCACCGATGTAATGTGTTGCTGAATTCAGTTTGCATTTGTGTAGCTTTGCTTGTTTTTATCTTCATCATTCTTTAATCTTTTTTCTTCTCATTTTCATACTCATTTCTATATTTTCTTATTCTTAAACAGGTATATATTCCCCTCCCCAGACTTCCTTCTTTCTTGTGTGTGTTGTCATGCACTGCTGTGGATTTTGAATGCTCCCATTCCTTTTCCATCATCTGTCCTTTCATTTTCTCTGCTTTTGTTTGGATTGTGAATATCATGTAATAAGGGGTGGGGAGGGGGGGATATTTACAAGTAATTACAAGCAGGGTATTATGTAGAGCTCTGGGTCAGTGGATCTGGCCTGCTGAATAATGAGATTGGATGGGGAGATCAAAACATTCCTGAGTCACTAAATTGGAATTGCCAGTTGCAACAGAAACTGAGGGAGCGAACCCCTGGGAGGTGCTGGGCTGGCTCAGTGCTGGCAGGGAGGATGCACTGGGGAAGGGAGGATGCGAAGTAGCTGGCATGGGGTTCTCATATACTTTGATTTTTACAAGAAGTAGTTTCCTTGGGAATTTATTTTTGTCTTGTTTGGTTATTTTCAGCTGTAGATCAGGCTGCCTGCTCTTAATGAAACTTGGTATTGGCGTAGCTGTGAGACTGAAGGAAATGTTGCTGATTGCTTCCGGATTAAGACAACATTTCTCTGTATATTTTGAGTCTCTACATGGCTGGTTATTATATATATATATATGTGCTGTAAAAAATACTAACTTTTCTGCTGATGGGGTTTTAATGAGACCTGGGCCAGAATCTTGTATTTAAACCTTCTATCCACACATCACTGAATGATATTTACATCATTATATGCCGAATTCTGACCTCAGCAGGATAGCTCCTTTTTTTCAAAGTACTTTTGTCTCCAAAGTATGTTTGGACTTTGTTTTTTTCTCCTATTCCACTCATATTATTTCCATAAATCGAACACAGTTTGACTGTCTACATGCCTGGATCTGGGGTTGCTGTCTGAAACAGAATCAGTGGTACAATTAAAGGTGGTCTTCATCTGGGTAGGAAGCCGTAATTCTGGTTGCCAACACCATTAACAGTCTGCAGCTTTCTATAAATGCTTAAATAATGTTCTTGTTATGGATTACTTTTTAATGAAGAAAGCTGTGGGCGGAGAACCTGGGAGCTTCTATAGCTTCACAAAATAGGACGTTTTTCCTTGGGGAGTTGGTCCACCCTCGAGTATTGCACGGGCTCTGAGTGGGAAAGTTTAACTCGCTGCCTTTCATTATTCAGGAAAAGTCCTTTGCTGGTTCGTATCAAAGGAACTAAACAGATCCATTAACAATAAGCTGATTATTGAGTTGTTGGTTGGTTCATTCATACCCACTTAGGGATGTGTTGCTGGATCAAGCAGCTTCTTACAGATGGCACCAAGCAACTGCTGTGGGCAGCAATGCCAGCAGCTCCCTGGGTGTATTCCCAGCATCTCTGTTTGCCATGCTGGAACCTTCCAGCCCATGAAAGGCCTAATTATTAATTCAGTGGGGAGTTTATTTCTCAAGAATTCAGAGCTTGTTCTCTGAAAGCTGTTGAAGGGGTTTGTATGACAAATAAGTGATGACTTGCCAGGTAAAAGCTGCTCTGAAGTTCCACTCACGAGGTTTATTGTTCAGTCATCTAATGCATAAGTGACTTTATGGTTGGTAATGTGGGTTAGATGTGTCCTGTAGCTGCTTAATCAGAAAGGTATTTTAATCTGTTGCATTGCAGTGATTTTCCCTGATCTTTTCCATAGCACCATGTAGCATTTCCTAGGCTGCTCTTGCCCCTTTTCTCTGTCATTTTCATGTGGTGGCTGATCTGAAGCCTTGACCGCTGAAAGACCGAGTGTGTGCTGCTGGGTCATCTCAGGTTCTCTCCCTCCTCATACACCAAAATGAGACTGTTTTTTTCCTTTGGGTGATCTGCTTCAGGATGAGGGACTGTGAATTGGATGATACTGCTGTTTTCTTGATGGAAATTTGTCCTGGCAAGAGGAGCTGGTGTTGCTCCCCAGAGCAGGCTGTGCCTGCTGCTCCGGTGCCGGAGCTCGGGGTCTGCTGCGTTAGCTAAGCTGCTTTACAGTCTCTCTCTAACAGCACAGCAGATTACCAAGACTTGAAAAACATGCTCCTCGTGTTCTCAGTGCAGATATTCACAAAGGCCTATGTTGAAAAAGTCTGAAGTCTTACACAGATAATGGTTATTAGAGTTGCTGTGCAACTGGATAGGTGTGTCTCAGAATCACATCTTTCCCATGATAAAAGGTTGGGGAAAAGAGACTGAAATTATGGGTCAAACCATAGAGACCTTGAATCTGTGTTTTTAAATATTTGTCATTTATTTTGACAGTTGATTATTTCTAAAGACAAGTATTTACATTGTGGGGACTTACTGTGGTACAAATATTTATAAAACACTTGTGTGTTTTTACTGTCCAATAATGTGATGATAATTTTTCAATGAACCCTCAACTTCAGAATGCGTGAACAACTAATTTGCTTTTGTTTTGTCTTTAGGAGAATCAGTTTTAGAAGTGTGTGAAGGTTGTTATCTTTTACCTTAGAATACTCAAAATAGACACCAGGTAAGTTCTGGATTTTTTTACTTCTTGTAGCTTCTCATTTAAAAGGAAAATATTGCTGAGGAAACAAAGTTCAAATTTTCCTATAAAAATCTCTCACTACCTCAGGAAGCCAAGCCTAAAACACCTCATATTTTTTGTGGTAACACAATCTTGTGTGTGCTTCTCTCCTCTCCCCTTTAAATTTTTTTTTTCTCCCTTGAAAAATACCAGATTGTGAAGACAATTCTAAGTGACTCTGAGACAGATGGACAGGATGTGGAGGCCAGTGGTGCTTTTTCCTTTCTGTGACAAATCAATATTTACTGAAGTACTTTCAAGCTCGGTGTTTTTATTTAGACTTTTACTAATAAATACTGGTTGAGATAGAATAATTCAGTTTTAGATTAACACCTGTAGTTAATTTTCTGCACTGGAAATCTTTGAAAAGCTGGACTCTTAGCTTTAACCAACATTATATTTTACCACTTAGCAGCAATGCTTTGTGGAATCCAAATCCTTCCTAAAATACTCGAGTGCTTTCTAAAGCCATATAATAAAGTATCAACGAGATGTTATTTTTGTAAGAGCTGGCAAAACATAATTTCCAAGCTGGACTCTTTAATAATCTTTTAATATGCTCTTAAAACTGTAATTGTAGAGGGCTTGACAGCATTCCTGGTAGTTTGTGTTACAGTCACGTGCGGGGTTGGGCTGAGCTGGGACAGCAGCAGCCATCCCCTGTCCAGCACTCCAAGGACTTCTCCGAGTCTGTCTGGGTCATTCCTTCTGGTTCTTATTTTCTCTTTTGGGGATTTCTCTATTCTCTGTGTTGCTGGTGATATTTTGGAAGACTGGGACGTCGTTGTGCACTGGTTTTAACCAAACTCCTTTGCAAACAGAGTATCCATTAAGGTTAATGACCTCCCATTATTCTGTGTCTAGTGGGTATCATTCACTGTGTCAGGAAGAGGTGGATTTTCTCCTTTACAGTGGGATTTCACTTTTTGGAACAGCTGTTTACAACTAGATTCCCCACATTGTGGATAGACACTTCTCTGTAATGCTGTGAACAGCATCTGTGTACAGGTCTGTGCATTGCCACATGCATTCAGGGAGTGATTTTATTTTATTTTATTTTTAGGAACTTAAACTGATGAATATACAGGAATTGAGAAAATGAGAATTCTGGAGATTTGTGCCCCGGTGTCCTGCTGTAGTAATATCTTTAAAGCTAACATTGTTTGGTTTCCTGTGCCCCTTCTGATTTTGATCAGTGGAGCTGAACAGCCACAGCTCCTTCCTGAAGCAGTCTTTCCTCCAGCAAGGAAATTCAAGGGACAGCAGTGCCTGTGTGACTTACACAGAGGGAGATGGGAAAAGTGATATTTGAGGATTACAGTTCCCAGAGGTTTGTTCTTGAATTAATACTCAGTGCTTCAGCTGTGGAGTGAGATGAGAAGTCCTGCTGTTAGTCTGCTTCCAGAGGCTAACGACACCGACATTTTGTGGGTGTTGTCCATGGAATTAGCCTTCCATCCCTTTATTTCAAGGTAGTTCTTCCTAGATCCAACAGTGGTGGTTCAGTGTTGTCCCCGGCACCTGCTGTCTGTGTGAGCAGTGTCAGTACCTCCACCCTCCATCCTGCCACACAGCTCAGCATGTTTTCTTGGAAAAATTGATCCCCCTCACTGCCAACTTCCATGGAAATTCTTTGCAGCATCTTGCAGCAGATCAAATGGAGTTTAATTCCTCCTTCCCTGCTTCTGGCCACCAGATCTGCTGTCACCCTTTTCAGTGCAGATGTTCTTTGGGATGTTCTGTGCGTATTTAATTCCCTAAACTGGCAGAGAACTACTGATTTTTTTTCTTGGCTGTAATAACACTTTGCCATTTTGATGAGTTAAATACAGCTTCCAAAAGGGTCAGCAGACCTGGCAGAAACGAAGGTATTACCAGTTTCATGAAACTTGATGGGATTCTTCTGGGAAGATGGAAAGAAAATTAGCGTTTCTAAGGTTGAATTTCCCATGTATGTATTTAGAACATTAAGGCTGACTTCCATAAATAACCTGTCAGGTTTAATCTGAGTCTTTTCAGCGAGGTGGTACCAATTGTACTTACCTGGTGCTGCTGAAAGCAGTTGCCTGTTGTGATTGAGCTGACTAAGGCAGGATATTGTGGCACACAGATGGTTAAACACTATGCTGGTTAATCCAGGAGATTACCTTTCTCCAGAGCCTTCCCAGAGAAACCTCTTCAGGGCATCCTGCTTGGTTAGAAAAGGGAGCAGATGGCTTGTTGCTGCTGAACACAACAGTTTTTAAAAATACAGGGCAGCTTTCAGGACTGTGAATTAGAGCCACGTGTGAAAACAGCAGGATAAATGATACCCAGGTTTAGGAAAACTCGGAACTTAAATAACTCGCACCTTTATTGTCTGTTTCATATTTAAGAAGCCAAAGGTTACATTCCTAGTAATGATACTCCTCTTTTCCCTTAAGTAAAAAGCTTCCCAGATGAATTCCCGTCACTGCCTTGTCCTCCACTCTTGTGCCGAGGCCAATGTGTCCATTTCATACCAGTTTGGAGAAATAAATGCTAACATCCCATTACACCGAGCTGTGGATCCCCAGCACTGTTCAGATGGAAGCAATTAAGGCTGCAGCAGTGTGGAATTGTATCCCTATGCCTGCAGACTGATAGATACTGCCTGGGTCAAACTGAATTCATTTTTATTAAACAAATTGGCCCTAATTTAACAGCAGAGATTTTGTTAAGCAGAACATGGTGTATGGCTGTGATCTGCAGCATCTGTCACCAAGGGCATGTTGGATTGATGTTACAGGAAGCTTGTTATGCTTAAATAGAGCTGCAGCTTTTAGGGAAAATGTCCATAATGCCCTGGAAGCTCCTGCTTGAAGCATTGTCTTCATTGGAAGGGCTAAATCAGCATGTAAAATTCCAATCAGGCTGCTTTTTTTCCCCCCTCCTGACTTCTCAGGTCCCTGTCCAAGAGCAGTAGTGACAGACACTCCTTGGCAGGGAGCTGCTGGCAGGGACTGATGTGCTGGAGCTTCAGGGAGGTTCCCAGGAGGGTGGGAGGAAGTGATGATGGTCACAGAGCGGGAGGAGCTGAGCAGGGAGCCTGGGAAGCAATGGGAGCAGGTTGGGGTGATTAGGTAGATTACCAGAGACATGTCAGGATCGTCAGTCTTTGACCTCAGCTCCGGGGCAGAGGGGGCTGGGAGGCTGCCTTTGGGAAAGGCTGTCCCAGAGGGTTGTGTCTGCTGTGTGCCTGGATGTGGGGTTTCTTTCCTGAAATATGGTTTTCCTTTCCTTGAATCAGATTATGCCCAAATAAGTGAGTTGTTTGTGTTGTGTCTTGCAGCACTCAGTAATTTTCCTCCCATACAGAAAGCTTTCAGTACTGAACAGTGTCCTTGAAAAGAAAAGATTTTCTCTCCCTACCCACACATTTACCTTCCAGTTTTGGGGTGTAGTTTGGATTTTTAGCCAGAGAATTAGAGTTTAGACTATTTGTTATTAATAGTAATAATTTATAGCTTCCTACAGGAAGCTTTAAATTAAACTGGGTAGAATTGCCAAAGGCTTCTTGAAGGAGATGAGAGTTTGGTTTAGCCAGTGTATTCCAGTTAGAACAACTGGACCTGGTGCCCAGTGTTAAATGAATATAAAGGCAGAGAGGCCAAGTGAGGGAGAGAATCAACAGCAGGGTCTGAGCTGAACAAGCCAGCGGTGATATGTGTGTCCACATCCTTGTCACTTTGTCCCCCTTGTGTGGGTGTGACAATTCCCATGTGTTGCTAGAAGCAGAGCTGTGGTTTTGTGAGCTGTGAGGTCACAGCTCCACCCAGGCAGTGCAGAGGGTGAGGGCTGAGGGTGTTGCTTTCAGCCAGCCTTGTGAAAGCTGAAGTTATTAACTTTGTTATATAAGACATAGGGTTAAATTAGAAAAGTCTGGTGCTTTAAATATCTTTTCCAAAGGCTGCATAATCTGGTGTGGGCTAATTGTAATGACATAATCCAAAAATAGCCAATAGTCTTTTCTTGGATGCTCATCCTGGCTGCAGTTCTGCAGCTAAAGAGCAGCAAAGCTGATTTCCTCAGGATGGGAGAGGACAGAACCAGATCTGGTCCTGACATGGCACAGGGGACACTTTTGGGGTCTGTCACATTCGGATGTGGAGCAGGAGGTTAATCCATGTTCAAGTAGCATGATTTTAACTAGAATGCATGTTAAATGTTGGATCCACAACTTTAAATTATGAGAGAGGAGATCTGCCCATTCCCTCTTTCCTTGTGGAATGCACATGCTTGGTCGCATGGATTTGTCTAAGGATTCTGTTTGACCTGCTGTTGGTGATAAGATGGGGGACTGGGGTTTGGGAGTTGTGGGGAAGTTTGTTTTGGTTTTTCTTAATGTAATTTCTGAAATAGAAAATACAAATTAAGTCAGTTACTCCAATGCCAGTGTGGTGCAAAAAGGCAGCCTCGACTTAACAGCAACTTCTCTGCTGTCATGTTGTTTTTATGGGTATTATCACCAATAAATGATCTTAATATTAAGATGAAGTGACTTTATAGATGTGTTATGCAGTACATAGCTATAGCTGCACCTCAGCTGTTGATTTTTGTTGATTTTTTTGTTGGGGTTTTTTGAAAGAAAACTTGAGTATATACAGTGGGGATTCAGGGTGGCTGGTGTTGTGCCAACAATGTAATTGTTGTTTTCACTGATAATTCACTGAATTTTATAACTTTTTACCTTCCACATGTGTAAAGAACCTTTTCAAAGCACGTTTTATAGAAGCTGAATCTTGACGTGCAAACACTGTTTTAAAGGATGATTTACTTAAGGAGGTCTGTTTTTTCCATTGCTTAAGCATTTCTTAATCTTTATTTTTTTGGCAGGGGCCAGTTCTTTCCTCAGGTTAGCTCAAGATGGCAGACCAGAGGCAACGCTCGCTCTCTACCTCTGGGGAGTCCTTATACCACGTGCTGGGGCTGGACAAAAATGCCACTTCAGATGATATCAAAAAGTCTTACAGGTAAAGCTTTGAGTTTTACACCTGTCCCAGCAGCACAAATGGCTTTAATTCAGTGTTCAGCAAATGGTCTATTTATGTAGGAGCCTGAGTTGGTTTATTTAGATCTTTTGCAAGGAAAATATGTGGGAAAAACAGGTGAAAATGAGGTTGCTTCTTGCAAAGCAAGGGTGTGAAAACATGCCTAGGCTTTAAATTTTTCCATCTTATATCTAGTAAGTTAAATTCTCAAATGTAGAGTGTCATTCTGAAAGGTCCTTCCCTAAATTTGAGCAGAATTTTAAGACTGTGATCAGAGTTAAACTCTTCCTGTTACGTAGCCTTGCATCTGTCTTAGGGAGACCACAGATGTGCAGAATTGCCCTGCTGTCCATCATTTCCACTTCGGGCACAGGGACATAAAGATACAAATAAGGGTGAAAACAGAGTATCAGTGATTACTTTTTTCTAGAATTCTATTCAAAATTTCTTATTCTTTGTGGAGTTATTAGCTTGAAAGACAATTTTTTTCTGTATCTCTTTCCTTAAGAGTTGGACATGTGAAATGGCTTCATACTAACCAAATAAAAACTACAAAAAAAGAGTCCTGTAACATCTTCCTTTCCACATTGCCCATAAATCTGCTGAAATGCAGTTGCTGCTGTGACCAGTGGCAATGTGTTTGGATTACACTAGGGGTCAGCATCATCTTTCCATGAGGATACTTGTTGCCAAAATCGTTTTCCTTTCGTCTTTAACTTTTATCAAAACTTTTTCCCTTCCAAAGTTATGTTTTTAATACTGATGGCAACTACATGGTGAAGTCTCGGACTAAACCAGGTCCACAGATTCTCAAAAATTACCTTTATCTTCCTAAAAGCTGTAAGTGGAAGTTTGAATCATTTATCTTCAAGCAACTGGAAAATAATTTTACCTTCCTGGGGAAAAGACTGTGAGTTTTTCCTTTGGAGGAACAACTCTGCAAGATCCTGGGGTGAAGTGTAGCTGCTTCACACTCATCTGAACCTTCAGCTCATCTTGTTCCCTCTGCTGCTTCTTCATCATGTTCAGTCTGAACATTCTTTGCTGTCCTAGGGGCTGTGGGGTTTGTGCATGTGTAGGAAATGGGAAATAAAAATATTTAATTATTGCAGCCTGACTAAGCTCTTTCCAGGTTTATAAAACTTTTTGTGATTATTTCAGCCCTCACTGAAGCTGGGGCACAAGTGGCAGCCGTGGCCATGATTTACTGGAGCATCATCATGCACAGTGAAGTGTCCCAAGGGCACACTCAGGCTGGGTTTTAAATGCTATGAGATACTTGCAGGCACATCCAAGTGCTTGCACACATCTTTGTTTTATATTTGTCTAAACATTTCCTCACTGCAGAGCTGACATGTAATTGTCTGCAGACTCCTGTCTTTCTCATATACGTGACTGTGTGGTCATTTTCTGTAGGAGGACGAGTACCTTTTGTGGTGGAGGAGAACTTCCAGCATGTGGCTCCATGTAATTTTTCTACTTGGGAGCACGTATTTTCTGTTCCTAAGGAGGTGTTTAGCCAGTTATTTCTACTGATGTCTGTAAATAGCCCGGGCCATGTGAGAACTAGCACATTTATCAATGCTTAATCTGATTTTTTTGTTAGTTGTAAGAGATCTGGCCTGATTAGGGGAGGTACGTTGTGATTTCCTGATGTCTCGAAACTCAGAAGCGTTTTCTATTCTAGCAAAGCCTGAACTGAAAAGTACTTTGTTCCTGTACAGGAATTGGTGAATTAACCACAAGTGATCATCTGTTCTATTTTTGTGTTCAGACACTGCAGAAGCAGCAGTTCAGACACTCTTCAAGCACCTGTGGCAACTTGCTTTTATTTACTCTTTGGTGCTATACCTTAGACTTGTGGTGTGTCTTTGCTGTAGCAGGAGCAAAACTTACTGGTGGAAATTGCTGGAGCTGAGGATAAAAAACCCCAAACCTATTTTTATTCAGTGTCTGGGTTTTTTTTTTTTCCATTGGATTTCCGAGGGTCAAATCCAACAGTCTGAAGTCAGTCCTGTGAACTAAGCTAGACACTGCCATAGCCTTTTATTATCATCTAAGGAAGAATCATCAGGGAAGTTGAATCACAGATGAAGGAAAACAGTTGGAACTTGAAAGTCTCCCTTGAGTGGCATGCTACAGAATTAGAAAAAAAAAAAATCAAAAAGCAGGAACCCAAACCCCAGTTTTTATTCTCTTTTTTCTTTCTGCAGGAAACTGGCATTGAAATATCATCCTGATAAAAACCCTGATAATCCAGAGGCAGCAGAAAAATTTAAAGAGATCAATAATGCCCACGCAATATTGACCGATGCCACAAAGCGGAACATTTACGATAAGTATGGGTCTCTGGGGCTCTATGTAGCAGAGCAGTTTGGTGAAGAAAATGTGAACACATACTTCGTGCTGTCCAGCTGGTGGGCAAAGGTAAATAAAAGGGCACAGAAGTTATTCTGGATTGGTATTGGAAACTCTTAGAGAGCTCCATTTGCTAACTGTGCTTGGTTTTACCTTTGGAAATTACTGAATTTCTGACACTGGGTTAATGAACCTTCTCTTACTGTGTTGTGATCTTGAGTTCAGAAGTATTTTTCTAGGAACTGCCAGTGATACTGGTCTGATAAGCAAGACCTGGGTTACTAACTGAAACTTGGACTCTTGCAGTGGATTTAGAAGAGATGAGGATTTGGGGGGTATTCTCTGGTAATATCTGCTAAATAATTTTGCAAAATGAGTCCTGACTCTCTACTTGGGCTCACACAGGAGAAAATCTTATATTTCATTGCACAGGTCCATTTTTCTACCCTTTGCCAGTGTTGCCTCCATCTCTTGATTCTGCCAAGGAAGACAACAATTATATCACCCTGCTGTTTTGCTATCTGTAAAATTATTTTTTTCAAAAAATTGCACAGTGACCTATAGGAAGACTTTAATTTAGCCCATTGTCACTGTGATAAGCACCTGGCAGACCTGCCTTGCTTGGAGCTGCCTTGCTCACATACTGGGACCATCAATCCTCAGCCATGCCCACAGCCTTGGGCTGCTCCAAGTCCCTGCTATAGGTACATCATGACCTGTGCATCAGCTGGTACAGCTCAGCCTTTTTCCAGGGTTATTTATGCAAGATACTGCCTGTCCTGAGCTGTTGTACCCCTGGATTTTAGTACGGATGCACTTTTTAGACCTGTACCTTCTTCCAGATGGAGCAAAATAGTCCACTTAACTTAAACTGTAGGAATTATTAAAGCAAACCAGGCTGGCAGTATTCACCTCACTGTAAAATGTGGGAATCATAGCCACTTTTGCACATAATTTTAAGTATTTCTCAGTGGTGAAGTACGAAGCTGTAGCTACCGAGTTCTCTCTCTGCACTGCTGAGGTTTTGCTCTCTGATTCTGTATCCAAGTCTCACAAACTCTGTGGTCATGGCACAGGAGACACAGGTTATGACTATTTCTGTGTTTTCTGTCCTCTGCAGGCCTTGTTTGTGTTCTGCGGGCTCATCACAGGCTGCTACTGCTGCTGCTGTCTGTGCTGCTGCTGTAATTGTTGCTGTGGGAAGTGTAAACCGAAACCTCCCGAAGGCGAAGAGCAGGAATTCTATGTCTCTCCAGAGGACTTGGAGGCACAGTTGCAGTCAGATGAAAGGGGTAGGTGAAAATGCTGCGAGCTCTCTAGGATGAACATCAGTCCCTGCTGGAGTGCTCAGTGAGCTGGTTGAGGAGAAATCAGCTCCTGGGGTGTGGATGATGAGCAGGGAATGTTTGTGCCGCAGGAGTTACACAGGTGATGCTGACACTGGAGACAGAGTTGCTAAAAACTCCCAGAGGGTCTTCACTGAACCTGGTGGGATCAGCTTCAGAGCAGTCAGTGACCATCATTAGGTTCCTTCCATGTTCTGGGGTAACATATGGACCAACCATGTGGGATTTTAGAAAGGGGCCCTTGTACCCAAAAGTTGGGGGTGTCAAGGCAGTGTTAACTGTGTCAGGTGTAGAGGAGCTGACACTGCCACCCTTGTAGCTCTAATACTGTTTGTGAAGCTATTTCTGTAGGATTAAACCACTCATTTAAAATATTGTAGAGCCTTGTGTATGCTGTGATGACATTTTTAATGGGCACTGCTGAATGGTGGGTGAGGATCAGCTGCTTTTACAGGAAGAAGGAAATATAATAAACATTCCGCACATAGAGTTGAGGTGATTGCTGTTGTGTGCACGCTGAAAATCAGGGAATTAATATCATGCTGCTAGAGAAGTGTAAAATGGTATTATCAGAGGGTTGTAGGGAGATGTGACTTGTGCTTACCAAAACATACAGTGCTGTGTTTGTTCCTTGGTGTGCTAAGCCTTTTGTCTTCGCTTTTCAGAGGCCTCAGACGCACCTATTGTGATACAGCCAGCATCAGCCACAGAGACAACTCAGCTCACAGCTGACTCTCACCCCAGCTACCACACTGATGGATTTAATTAAGTTAAGGAAACACTGTCATTAGAATGGATTAAAAAAAAAATATACATGGCCAACTCAACACTAGAATCATGAACATTAGAAGTAGAGAACGGGGAGGGGGAATAATTCTGCCACAGTAAGAAGGCAGCTTTCCAACCTGCCGAAAATATTTTGTAATCCCTTCAGCCTTTTGTCACCTTTCAGTGTCGTATCTTGATGATACGTGAAGTGCTGTAGCATGCAGTATTTAAAGCAGTTTAGCTACGGTCTTATTTGTTTCCTTTCTTTTCTTTTTTCTCCTATTTTGTTTGTTTTTTTTTTTAATAGCATGTATGGAGTTATGTTACATGTCTGTGGTGTAATGTATTGAGTTGTCACAATATCAGTGCGATGGAGACATTCTGCATTTTAAGCAGCAGTACTGGCCTAAAAATGAGATTTAAAAAGTGTCACAGAAGCCACTATTCTTCTGTACAGCTGAGCTGTCGAAGACCTTTAGAAGTTGAGGATTTTCATTTGAGTGCAACAAACCAATTCTTTCATTCCTCCTTCTATTCCTGCGTTATTATCTAAGCAAGTTTACAAAGCCAAGAACCAAAAAATGCAGAGCTGGAGTCCTCTCTAATGCTGGTTTTCAGCTTAAATAAATCTACCTTGGAAAATAAAAAGGGAGAGTTGCCAATCTTTGAACAGTAAATTGAACAGCTCGTTGTGTATGAGGCGATCTCCAGTGACAATGGAACCAAAACCAACCGGGAATGGGCTCCTGTGGTGGTGGCAGTGGGATTTTAACTCCAAGCACAATTCTGTTTTGATTTGAGTTCAGTTGTTTTCCTGTAATGCTAAAGACCAAATAGTGCAGCTTTGTTTCTGAATGCATGAGAATCTTAAAGTGAAACTGGTTAACTGGCTCTCACTGAGCAAATGAGTAAAATGCAGACAGTAGGCAACAGCAGAAATGTTTAAAAACATTTGTTTTTTAAAAAGTTGTTCTAATAATTTGAGATTTTAATAGGCAAATGGGGTATTACATGTCTTTTTTTAAAGCTTTTATAATATACTAACCCTTTAATTTTCTCATGAACATCTTTGTGGAGTACTTAAATGGATTTTTAAGAACAAACCACCTTTCTTTGTGTTTATATTGTATAATTTGCACATTGTCTTGCATTTAGATTTGTTTACACCAGTGTTTCTCTTTTCCTCGGAACAAGTATGTGGAAACCACTGAAAGGCTTCCTGTACTATTTTGAAACCAAATCAAGTCTGAATTCTGTTCTAGAAAGTGTGGTTTATTGAGGTTTAACTGTTAAAAAGGCATTTTAGGCAGCTGCTGAATTGCTGGTGTATTTTGTTGTCCACAGACCTGCTTTAGGTGATACAGAGTCAGGATCTAGAACAGCTCCAGAGAATCCACACTTGGCACTTTCAGTGGGTAATTACAGTCTCGTTAATTTTGATCGTTACGGTTTTATATCACAATGCCTCTATTGTCCCTTGTATCCCCATCTCCCTGATTTGTTTTTCCCCTCTTTCTGTGGAGGGGCTGCTGGTACCTTCCCCTCGTGTCTGCTGCTCCCTCCACCAGCTCCAGGTGGTGCTTTGGAGCAGGGTAAAGATCTGTTGGTCTGCACAAAAACCACTAGGAAAGGGCAGGGACCCAGAGAACCATTCTGAATATATTTTCCTGCTGTCTTTGCATGAGCAGCAAGGATGGAGCACGTGAAATCTGCCCTGAAACCATGTTCAACATGCTGGGGAGGAGAACATGTTCTCCCCACGGTCTTAGTGCTCAGCGAGGAGTGTTTGCACACCCAGACTTTGCTGTGGCTGTAGGTACAAGCACGTATTTGCCTGCATAGGAGCTTGCTGCAGATCAGCATGATTTTAGTACCGCATCCGGCCCCAAAAATTCCCCAAAAAACCGATTATTTTTAATTAATGGCTCAATTTCAGCAGCACACTCCTTAAGTCTTTCCTTCTTTGCCCATAGTCCTTACAGACCTGAATTGTGGTGGTTTACTGCAAGATACTTCTAACTTTTCCTGACTTGGATGGCCTTGAGGACATTTGTGTATGATTTGGCTTGAGGTCCTTATTTAGTTAATGTCTTTCTTCGACCCCTTGGAACAAAAAGCCATTTTTAGGCTTAAACCCAGTATCACTTTGTCTGTCCCTGTAGATTTTGCCTAAAGCCTGTCCTTGGTGTAGAATTGCAGTCTGGAGTATGCTGGGACATGTGCAGGCTTTGTCCTCTCCACATTCACTGGTTAAAATTGCCTGTATCTGTGCAAATTGTGTTCTTGGTAAAAAGAAAAAAAAAAAGGTGTTGAGGTTTTTTGGCTTTGTAAATGAATGTGGCTGATTGGAGTGAGTCAGTGAATGAGGAAGAGGCTGTTCCCTGGGAGCTGTTCCATTCCCTGTCCCCGTGTTCATCTCAGTGGGTAACACAGAGATGGTTGTTGGGTGTTGCTCTGCTGCTGAGCAGCTTTGCCCCTGGTGCTGGGGGCTGGTTGTCACTGTTGATTTGGAGTAATACTCTTATTTCTTAAGCTCTCTGGGCTGTTTCCACAGAAGTAGAGAGGCTGGTGGGAAGTTGTGGCTCCAGGGAGGTGTGTGACACACCTGGAGTCGCTCTGCAGGCTCCTGACAAGGGAACTGAAGTGTGGGCAGCACGTGAGGACCAGAGACAGAACAGTTACCTGTGGGGAAAGATGACATCCAGGATAAGTTTGCAGTTTTAGTTCTTTGCTGAACAAGGGATGAGTTTGGAGAGAGACTGCTTTCCTGTTGGTTCTGTCTGTGGGTGGTGTGTGAACAGGAAATGAGTCTGTTACGTGCCAGAGTGATGTTAGATGCTCCAAGGGAAACCGTTCCGAGATCTCAGTTACAGGGAATGATGGGAAAACATAATTCTAGATGAATATTCATGTTTTTTGAAGCTGTTTCAAGTTTGCCCATGTTACTATCTAATCTCTGAGTTTGGGATTGTTGTGTATTAGTGAGATTCTTCCTGAACTATGTAAGGAAGCGATTTAAACATTCCTTCTTTAAAGCCAAAACTGTGTCATTGGCACATAAGTACATTAATGCCCACTTTTCCCTTCCTGGAGGGAAGGTACAAGAGTACCCCAGGCTCTAACAAGAGTTGCACTTCATAATGGCCAAGTAGAATCCTAGTAAATGCAAGGTTCTATTGGGAATAATGGTTTAAAATCTGGCGGAGAAGCTCAGACAGGAGTGCTGAGCTTGGGTGAGGGGAGCTGCAGCGTCCCAGCGCTGCGGCCTGAGCTGGCTTAGTGCAGAATGTTTCCCTCCAAAATCAAACCTGAGCACTGTCCATCTCTGTCCAGCGTGTTGCCAGAATTAAAACTTGAGCTTGGATTTTATTTATTTATTTGTTTCTTTAAAGTTTTATCATTTGTACAAGTTGCCTGAGTCCTCCATTCCAGTTGTTCGGCTGCCTCCATCCAGCTCCTACAACCTCTCCAGCACCGATTTCCTTAGCACTTGTAGCTCCACTGGGGTGAATCCCATCTGGAGAGTTGGTGTTCAGGATACTGATTTGTCCCTGTGTTGCATGGAGAGCCATTCCTAGCTTAGGTGAGGAGGGAAGGCTGCTGCCGAGAGCACTCAGGTGCCAGCTGTCCCTCCTGGTGCGTGGAGCTGCTGGAAAAGGAGGTGCTGGATCTGTCCTGCCCATCCTCCCTGGGGATGGGAACATCCTAAACGCACTGTACTGAAGGGGCATTGCACCCCTTAAATGCCAGTCTCATTTTGTTAGTGATTTTTGTAGGAAATTCTTAAATATTTATCTGTATATAAATTTATGTAAGACCTCGGTGGCGTCCCGTAGGATGTCGGTTTTTGCTGGTCCCATGCAGTGACGTTTTAGAGCCATGTTCCCTTTTTAGTCTTCTTTCTAGATTTGTAATCTTTTTAAACTGCTTTAGATATTAGCACTCCTAGTGTTCTTAAAGTGAGATGCTCTTGGAGGTTTGGAGGGGCAGAACTGGGGAGGAGGGCTCGGGCATGGCACAGGAACACCCAGTCCTGCAGCAGGGCTGCGGTGGGGGGAGTGCAGCTCTCCAAACCCTTCCTGTCAGCCTGTAAACACCTCACACAGGTGTAACCAGGGCAGGAGCCTGACAGAAAAACTATTCCTGTCCCATCTGTGAGGCAGTTTAGTGGTGTGGGGGGACACCAGTGCACTCTGGGGGGCTGTTCCAGAGCGCTTGTACCACGCACGCTTCTTGAGACGGGCACCTGCTTCTCTCAGCTACTTTGTGCCCTTCCTCTGGTGCCCTTCGATCTTTTTGCCAGTTCTGGATAATTTAGGAAATCTATGCTGCAGGTTTTTTGTACCCAGTGCACCGGTATCTTGGCATCATCTTTAACAGGTCACTCTGGCAGGGTGGTCAGGGCAGTTTGCAGCCCCCACCTCGTGTCAGTAATTCTTAAAGGTGTTTAAATGCATTAATCTTGGAGCACTGAACCGTAACCCCCCAGTTATAGTTTATAGTGTCAGGTCGATATAAACTTCACATGCTTCAGCATCTGGTGCTGCTTCTCTGTATTCTAGTGGAGATCATCTAGTTTGTAGTGTCTCATTGCACCAACAGCTGCTTAAAATCTCTTGAAAGAATTGTAGCCAGTAGCTCACCAGGTGGCAGGAAATTTGTCAGTGTTCAGCTCCCGCAAGATCTGTGGTCCCCTCCACGAGCTGCCTTTGGAGGCTTACTGGGACTGTCTGGGACTCAGCAAGACTGCAATTCCCGTGTTCTTCCAAGAAGACACTTCCTTTACAAGGAGAAGCCGCGGGAGGGAAGCTGGCTGTCTGATTTGCACAAGCCAAATGCCAGAAATCTGGAAGACGAACTTTCATTATGCCAATGTTACATGCACAGTTCATTTTGGTGTTAAAAGGATAGATGCTGGGAATTTCTGGTGGTTATATATATATATATGTATGTATATGTATAGAGGAAGCTCTTATATAAACTGGCTGTTCATTCCCGAGTGCCGTTGTCTTCTCTGCTCCCTCTCCCAGCCCTGTGGGTGTTCTCTTGCAGTCTGTGAGCGGTTGTTTGTCAAACCATTCCAAAAATTTAACAATCTACTTGAATTCCATGAGCTGCCCCTTGTCCCAGCTCCTCTGGCTGGAACTGGGCTCTGCCTGCTCCAGCTTTCCTTAGGAGGAGAGAAGGGAGACCTGGCAGAGGGCACAGGGGCAGTGCTGGAGTGACTGGAACTTGTGCAGCTGGCACGTGGGGTGTTTAGATGTGGTCAATGTGCTCATCACTGAAGCTGTGATAGAGCACATGGATTTGGGTTTTTCCCTAGTTTTCACCTCTTTGGACTCCCCGGAGCGGGGCTGGGTGAGCTCACAGAGCAAGGTCCACCCTGTGCTGAGGGCGTGGGCTGCAGCATCACGTGTGTGTATGTATGTATATATGCACATATGTATATATTTATACAACAGGTGTGCACCTTGGGTTTTTCTTTGGTGGTAAAAACGTGAGATTTGGCTCCAAGTAGTGCTCTGAACTCAGCCAGACAGGGGGAAGGTGTGAGTTTTGTGTGGCCACAATTGTGCTGCTTTGCTCTCAGCTGCAGGAAAACCCAAACCTGACCTGTGGGGTTGAGGGACTGGTGAGGACACGGTGAAGGAGCCTGTTGTATAAATAAATGGGTCCTAGGAGTGGGAGAAGCACCTCCTGCTCCCCACACCCTGCTCGGGGAATTCCCACGTGAGCAGCGTGGTGTTGTTTGCACGGCCGGGTGCTGTCCCTCCTCTTGCAGCTTGGTTCCACAAGGACTTGGAGTTACTGAAATTCCTACACCTGAAGCTGGCAGTGATCCATGTGAAGGCATGACGACTGTGGCTGATGCACATGTGAGTCCCACCATGTCCCCCCTAGCCATGCTGGATAGGGTCGCCACTACCCTCCTCCTCCTCAGGCTGTTCCTGCCAGGGGCTTCCCAACACGCAGCATGCCAGGGGTTCCTGCTTCATGGCAGAAGTGGGGGAATATTGGGGAGATTTTTACTGCTGATACCGCTGAAGTTCTGTTTGTGACCACCACGGTCGATGAACTCCAAGTTTGCAATTCCAAACACGCTGTTTCCTTGCTGGATGCTGAGCCGATCGCTGTCATTCCTTCCTCCCTCTCATCCCACCATTGCCTGCCTTGCTGGGGCGGGGTGTGGATGGGTCGGTTGGTGTCACTGCTGACATCCCAGGCGGTTTATGTTCATTTTGCATGTGAGCAAGGCCCTGAACTGTGTAATTCCTCGTGGGGTTTGGTTTCCTGGCCCCTTTATGGAGCCAGGGGGAGCTGAGGACGCTGGGAGAGACACGCCTGCATTTGCACTGCACTTCAACTCGGGTGGGGGTGGGGGATAGGGGGAGCCCATCTTTGAAAAAGAAAAAAATAGTAAAAAAAAAACCAAACCAAACCCACCACAATCGAAGTATAAATGCATCTGAGAAGCAATTATAATATAGACATATATCTATTTTGTTATGTTACTAAAGGACCATACTTTGAGTTGTCTGTAAGTAGACGTGGCTGTCTGAACTTCGTGGATTGTAACACTCGATACTACTGAGCTCCTGTACATACCCGCAGCGACGGCAGAAGGAATTATTTTCTGTTTTAGCATGGTACTTTGTGTCTTGTATGTCCGAATATAAACTAAAATAAAGATTGCTAAGTTATCGGAAACCACTGTTGTAAAATAAATGTTTTCAATGCAGAAATGCCCATCAGATTTTTCTTTCTTTATTTGCATGCTGGAACTCAGTGCAAGAGGGAGGGGCTGTGGGACATGGTGGGGATGGCTGGGAAGTGGGAGGTGGGAGAGGTCACCCATCCCTGGGATGGGCACTGGGTGCAGGGTCCCTGGGGCAGGAACTGTAGCACTCCTCTCTGCCCCTCCTGCACCCACCGTGGGGTCCGGGCTGGTTTTGAGCCTTAAAGGCCGAAGATCTTCATGTGATGCTGGACCCTGGCAGATATTTGGACTGTAAATGCAGGTTAGAGTTGTTGGGGGGTGGGAATTGTATGCAGGGCTGAGGGATGGAACAGAGGCTGTTTCTATCTCAGCAGTAAAAATATCCTTTTCTGGAGAAATTCAGGTTATTGACACTGGGTTTGCTCCTGATGCTGGTGGAGAGACCAAAGATGAGGGGAAGATGTGCTGAAGGTGCTACGGGACTGATCCAAGCCACGGTGGGGACCAAGGCAGCACAAATCTGTCCTGCCCCCAGGTCTATGGCGAATGTGGGGCTGTCCCTGCTGCAGGTGCCACGAGTGGCTGTTCTGACCTGCGCGGCTTCCCCGGGATTGTTCATTTTGGGAAGGTGAGTTCTGCATTTGATGGAGGTGAGCACAAAATTGTGTTTCAGCTTGGGGTTGTCAGGTTGGACAAAGCAACCTGATCTAGAGGGAGGTGTCCCTGCCCGTGGTCCGTGTTGCCCTGGCAACACTAAAAGCTGCTGGGGCAGAGCAGCTCCTCAGGAGAGGCCGGGGTGGGGTGCAGGGTCAGGCCAGATTGGGTTCACAAAGCCAAGACTAAGCTGCTCAACGTGGGCATGTGCTCCTCACCGCTTCCCTGCACTCCTGTCTTTGCACAGTCTGATCCTTACCGCGATTTCTGTCCCAACCCCACAAGTCTCTGCTCCCTCACTGTCCCCTCTCCGATGTCCCCAGAGTGCCAGAGGTCCTGTCTAGCCCTGTGCCCACCCCAATCACCCAAGGCTGGGATGGCCGAGCTGGCCCAGGGGAGGGATGCTGGCCTCTTCTCTGGTTTGCAGAGTGCAGGGCTCTGGGACAATTTTCCTCCTTCCACCACGACTGTCAGTGCCTGGGAGCCTTCCCAAACCCCATTCAGCCCCATCAAGCCTGGCAGTGGACTGTGCACAGCTTGCAGTGGGAACAGCTGCTCCGAGCACGGGGCTGTGATTGCAGGAGGGGGATTGAGGGGATGGGGGTCTCTGTGCCCCAGAGAGGACACAGCTGGGGGAGGAAGGGGCAGCCAGGACCCTCTGGGGGGCTGCAGTGCTCTTGCTGCCAATGTTTTACACGGATGCTCATCTTCCTCCAAGAACCGCCAAGCTCAGGTGCCACTAAACCTTGTCCCGAATCCCCAGCTGTGACAAAAAAGTGTGGCCTTGCTGCAAAGTTGGGAAGCAGCAGCTTTCAGAACCATTCACAGGGATACTGGAGAAGCCCTGGTTGGGTCTCAGGGTGCAGCTTCCAGTCAGGGAGACATTACTTGCATCACTCAGAGCTCTTTATGCTGATGTTTTTCACCCGAGGAAGTATCTGGGATTGCTCCAGTGTTTTTGGGGCGACCTGGTTTGGGTCCACAGGTTTATGACAATGAGGAAGCATAAGAGCACAGCAGCAGGGCAGGTACGAGTGTGACTTTAATGCACAACAGTGACACGCGGGACGCAGTGACAGGAACACTGCCAGGCAAGGTGGGGACTCCCTGGGCACGGCTGCAGCCCACGGCATCCCCCCCGTTCTCCGCTCTGCCGTGGTGTCTTGTTACGGGGTCGGTCTCTTTCATTCCCCCACCTCCAACGACCCTCTTCATTTTCCTATACTCTGCAGCAAGAGCTTATTACTGAGCGCCTTCTGGGCCAGTCTCTCCTCCCGGGACATTTCCAGGAACTCGCGCAGGAGGTGGAAGGTGAGATCCAACGAGTTGGGTTTTCCGTCTCGCCTCTTGCCGGTTTGCAGCCCCCTCCGGGCTCGGGGGGCCGGGGTGGGCTCTGCCCCATGGAACTGGCACAGTCTTTGGGGCAGGGGATCGGTGGCAGGGACCGGGGGTCGCGGGGCTCCCATCCAGGGCTCCCAGGTGAGTTGGGGGGCCAGGGTCAGCCTGCGGGACGGACCCCGGGGCCACTGCAGGGGGGAGCAGGTCTCCGAGGGAAGGAAGAGCAGGACGAGGACGGAGGCAGCTGAAATCATCCTGACCCGCATCGCAGCCACTCCGGGGCCAGAAGCCTGCAAGAGCAGCCCCCCCCCCACCCCGGACCCCCACATCCCCTCCGCTGCGGTCAGGGGTCACTCGAGGCGCTTCACCCCGTTGGGGACCCCCGCCCCAGGGATGAAGCCCCCCGGGACGGGATTCCCACCCCCGCCGATGGGAATTCCACCCCCCGTCCCTGGGACAGGACCCTTCTGGGGACGGGAGCCCCCGCGGGCTGGGATCTCACACCCGGGGACGCGACTTCCCCTGCTCCCGGGATGGGACTTCCCCCGGGCATGGGACACCCTCGGCCGCTGGGGCGGCACCCGCCGGACCCTGGGA
>VZRV01001561.1:504968-567088 GCA_013398115.1 Falcunculus frontatus | reverse complement strand
GGGCCGTGGGGGTGTGGGGGATGTGCAGGGGTGTGTATGCAAGCGGGCACAAATGTTTTGAGAGGCGTTTCTCTGTGTGTTGGGGTATCGGGAGGTGAGGAGGAGCTGGGGGGGTTGGGAGGGGTGTGAGGTGTGTGTGAGTTCATGTGTGTGCACCTCAGGCCCTCTGAGTGCCTGGGGGTGCAGCAGGACCAGCCAGCCAAGCCCCACGCTCCCACATCGCCCCAGGAGATGTTTCCTGCCACCTGGGCCCTGGACACCCCCACGGAGCCCCCTGATTCTCTCGGGGTCATGTGTGCCCATGGCACAGGGGCACACCGGGGCACACACGTGTGTGTGGGCTCGGCCCTCAGCTCTGCAGCGTTTCACAGGGAACTTTCGCAGGGAAAGTTTTCCTGATGGCTCCTTCGGCAGTTGTTCGGTGAAGGCTTCTTTCCGGCTCCTCCCAGTGATCCCTCTCCTGCTCTCACACAGATGAAAACTTCACTGCAGAAGCAAAATGCGCTTCTGGAGCAGAGTTTTCCCCCTTTGACACAGCACAAAGGCATGTTCTTCTCCTGGGCTGTTCCTAGCACAGACATACACCTGGGGGTGCATCCCCGAATCCAAGGGAACTGTGCGAGGGATTCATTTGCCTTTCCCTCCCTCCCTGCTGGAGCCTCCATTGCCTGGCCCTCAGAGCTCAGCAATCACTTCCTTCACCTTGCTGCTGTCTCGAAAATTAAAATTCCCTCCCGAGGAACAAACTTTTCAAAAGAAGGGGAAAAACCAAATCAGCCCACATTAGGTAGAACTTGGATGAATGGCAAGAACCATCCCCCCCCATCCTCCTCCACGGCAAGAGCCACGTGTAAAACAAGGCCTCTGCAGAGTTCTGAGGGTCATTGGAAAGGGTTCAAGAGGTCTGTGGGGGTGGCAAGCAGGGGGGCCCGAGCCCCCTTGGCTGCAGAATAACTCCCAGCAGCAGCAGAACAAGCACTGGGTGGGCAGGAAGGGGGAGCAGCTGCCTCCTGCTGGCTTTGTGAGCTTTTAAAGTCCTTTTCTTCACTGAATCATCGAGATCCGCTCTCGTTTCCAGGGCTCCACCTGAGCCTGCTTCTCTCCCTGTCTCCCAAGCCTGACCCTGTGCTGTCCCCTACCCCAACACCCCAGTGCTGAGCCTGGCCCTGCTGCACTGCCAGGAGAGCTGCCTGCAGCAGGGCATCCCCACACCTGCTGGGGCTGAGGGCAAATGAGACCCCAAAATCCCATGAGGGGACGAAACCAGCTCCACCGATGACTGGAGCCCAGCATGGGGAATGGAGCTGCTGCCCCTGTGCTGCCTGGCTGCTCATGTGGGCTCCCAGCGTGGTTTTAAATCTTCTTGAAGTTGTGCCGGGGCTTGGTGGGTCCAGGGGGTCCAGCTCAGCGATTTTGGCCGCTCCCCTGCACCTGGGGCTGAGGTCTCTCTGAAAAACCCTTTCTACCCCATCTCCTGGGGCTGCTCTGCAGAAGCAGCGCTTGGAGGGGCCAGGGGCTGTGGCAGGGAGAGGTGCAGCAGGAGGGGCTGATGCCCAGAGCATCACTCAGGGGGCTTTGGGGGCCACCTTGTCTTAGAAGAGTGATCCAATGGCTCTGGGCAGGGATTGCTGCTCCTGCACTGCCACTGGCATGGCCGGGAGCAGGCACAGAGAGAGGCAGCTCATTTCACCCCTTGCCCCCGTGGCCTGCACTGTGGCTGGTAACGTTTTAGACCATTTATCTTTAGGATGAGTCATTTAATTGTAGGAAAGACAGTGATTCCGACAAGTGTATCTCGCATTTGTGTTTTATTTAGGAAGCTCAATTTGAAAAATTAAAAATACCCTTTTTTTCCTGCTCCCTTCATAAATTACTGACACATCCAGCGCTGACAGGCCCCGTGCACCGCCTGGGGATTCATTATCGTCACTTTTAGGGCTGTCACTCTCTCTTCCTCCAGTCAGGAATATGAGGAGCGACGTGTTAATGATGCTTTCAGGGATGCCAAACTCACCCCTGGGCTGCGCTCACTGCACACAGAGGCACAGATCCGGGTGGGAGTCGGAGAGGTTCCTAATTAAGTGCTTTTGATACTCGGAGCCTCCTGTCACATGAGCAGCAGCTCACACGCGGCAGCTGCTGCATCGCCATCCGTGGCAACTTCAGCGCTAACGTGTGGCCGAGCTTCCAGCAGCTTCTCCTGAGGAACAGGTGGGATTTACCGCCCACTATCCTCACTTTGCTCCTTGGGGGCTGACACCCACTTTGGTCCCTCCCCATCCTCACAAACAGCCTTGCCAGGGTGCAGACGAAGCTCTGGTGCCCTCCTGCTCCCTGCTGTGCTTCTCCGTGTGCCGGGTGGAGGTGGCAGCCATGGGGCTGGTGGGGACCGGCGCTGCCCGTCCCGCTCTGGAGAAGGCATCTCATGGGCTGACGAACCTGAGATTGACCCTGATGTTTCACCATTCTCAGGTTAGACAGTCCTCGAGGTGCCCCTCACTGGGGCAGCTGCCAAACCCCCTGCCATGTGCCTTGTGCCTCACACCGTGTACTTGACCAGATCTCCCAGCCTCTGACGAATTTGGAGGAGACAATAAAGAAGCAGCCCCTTGGCTCTGTTTTTGTGGTGGGGTTATCTGGGGGACCCACCCAAACCTCCTCACATTGCCCAGCATGCTCCCAGGGAATCATGGAATCACAGAACCATTTGGGTTGGAAAAGCCCTCTAAGATCACCAAGTCCAACCATTCCCTCAGCATGGCCAAGCCCATCACTGACCCATGTCCCCAAGTGCCACATCCACACTTCTTTTAAATCCGTCCAGGGATGGTGACCCCACTACTTCCCTGTTCCAGTGCTGGACAACTCTTTTGGTGAAGAAATTTTCCCTAATATCCAACCTAAACCCCTCCCAGGTGCAATTTGAGGCTGTTTCCTCTCATCCTGTCAATTGTTACCGTGAGAAGAGACAAACCTCACCTGGCTACACCCTGCTTTCAGAGAGTTGAAGGAAAAATGAATGTTAAAAGCTTATCAATCAAAATGAGTGAACCTAGTATGAAATTGAAGGGAAGGGCTTTGCCAGTTAGGCAGTGATGAGCTCCATGCAAGAAGTGAGCGAGCCTGGAAAGCTGTCACAAAAAGCACAGCGAAAGGAATCTGTGATCTATTTTCAGGCCCTTTCTGGATTTCTTACTTTGTTTGGGTCCAAACACCCTCCCACTTGTGCAGTGGGGACTGAGCCAGATGCAGCTCTGGGTACTCCACACACAGACAAGACTATTCAATGGAGGGACTCTGGATTTCCTTCGCAGAAAGGGAAGAAAAATCTTTCTGACAGGAGCAAGGGAATTGTGGAACCCCTGCCCAGCTTTACCTTCTCCAATACCTCCACTGGAAATCTGAGCAGCTTTGGGGGATTTTAAGGTTTGTATTATGGGCTTGCCAAGATGAAAAAGAAGAGGAAAAAGCCAAATAGAATTAGTTTTTCTGAGCAAGGTCAAGTTTTAGTAAGTTTGGTACAAAGAATAAAGTGTGACAGAATCCTCCCAATGGGCCCCAAGAAGAACAGTGGAAAACACTTCCAAAAATAATCAGGAATCATTTGCAGAAAGAAGAAAAAGAAGATGCAGGGCAGTGCCTGCCTTACCTGTGAACCCAGGACCAGCTCCCCTGCACCGCTGCCAGCCCCGGCCCCTCTGGCCCGCTCTCCTCCCCCTGCCACCCCCATGCCGGCTTTTATGGCCTTTCTTGTCACCCGGCTGAGCTGAGCCGGGCCACAGCGAGCTGCCACGCTCTCTGCTGGCTTCCTGTTTGCTCATCGAGCGGCTGCGGTAAAATTTCCATTACACGCTGGACAGGCAGGGCGGTGGAGAGAAGTGAGGCAAAAAATGAAACCCCAACACGACTCTGTGTTTTAGTGGTTCTCTTGACTCTTTTGAAAATGAGAAAGTGCTGTTTGATGGAGACAGAGGTGAGAAGGGATGCCCTGGCTGTGGGAACTGCAGACCATCCTCCAGTCTCGGTCCAGCTGCTCTGGGTTCTCCCTCTCCCTGTCCCCAAGGGGATGGAGTTCAGCGAGAAGATCCTCCTTCCCACCCCCCACACCAAAAAATATTTCCCAAATGCTGCCTCACTGAATAGAGCCACAAGACCAAGCTCTGTCCTGCTCTGACCAGAGGCTGTGGGGTTTTCTGCATCCCCCTTCACTCTGTCTCAGCCAGCAGATCCTCCAGCAATGCAAAACCCAGAGAGGAGAGAAGACCTGGAGGAGAGCGATTTATTTCTGTCTTTCATTTATCCTCAGTGTGTGCAGAAGAGCCATTTCGGCTGTAAAACAGAGGAGGGCAAAGGGAAAGGTGGAAAACTGCCTGCCATGAAAATATGGAACCTGTCAAAGGATCCAGGCCCATCTGGAGCAGGTGCCTCTTGGTCTGGAGTGGAACAAGCCCGTGGTTGGAACAAGATGAGTTTTAAAGTCCCTTCCAACTCATTGTGGGATTCTCTGATTCAACAAACGTAAACTGAAAATTCATTGCAATGAGCAGGAACACCTTCCACTAGACCAGATTGCTCCAAACTCCATCCAACCTGGCCTTGGACACTTCCAGGGATGGAGCAGCCACAGCTTCTCTAGGCAACCTGTGCCAGGGCCTCACCACCCTCAAAAGAAAGAATTTCTTCCCAATGTCCAATCAAACCCTGCCCTCCGGCAGTTTGAAGCCATTCTCACTTGTCCTGTCACTCCATGCCCTTGTTCAAAGACACTGAGGTCGAATAAAGTCTTTAAAACATCTTTGATGTTTCTAAATGCCTCTGTGGTGAGTGAGCTTGGCCAAGGATTGCTCTAAGCAGCAGATGGCATGAGTTTGACTTCAAGTGCTGCTGAAAAAGTTTCCAGTGGCACCAGGTAAACGCATCCATGCATGGCCTGTCAGATTGGCTGATTTCTGTGCACAACATCGCTCATTCAAAAGCTTTAAAATACCCCATTTTCCACCACCGTTTCAATACCGACTTCTGAAAATCCGCCTCTGCTAGCAGAGCAGAGTGTTTGATACCAGCCCTGACAAATCTCCCTGTCGATAATACACGGAAATTCAGCATATTTTTAATGATTGGCCAAGATTGTGTCCTGCAGAGCCACGGGATAGACATGCCAGGTCCGGAGAGCTATGACACACTGCTCACCCAGACCCAGGCCCTGGAGGTGATCTTGACAACACAGCCTGCTCCTGCAATGAATTGCCAAGTTCTCAGATGAGTACTGGGGCCAGCACAAAGGTTTCAGCCCACAAGATCTGTATCTTTCTGTACAAATAGGAATCAAGTGGGTAACAAGTTCAAAAGGAAAATGAATTTGTGTTCCCTTGTGAACCCATTGTTCCCTTGACTCCTTTCCAGCCCCACCAAGCCCACAAGAGGGGCAGCCCCCCGCGCTGGAGCTCCGCGTGCTATTACCTCAGGCAAGGAGAGATTTCATCTATTTCAGAGAAAACCAAGCCCATCTGCTGCAGAAAGAGAAAACACAACCCGAAAGTCCTCCTCTCAGGTGTTCCTGCCTCGAAATGACTGTGGTTGCTCTTTGATGGTCAAGCAGACATTGTTCGCCTTCTTTTTTCTGTTGGCTTTTTTTCTGTTGGCTTTTTTTTTTTCTAACTGCTCGGATCTATTTTTAGTGATGAGGGGATGGTGCTCAAGAGGCTCTGGTATGGGTCAGATCAGTGGGGGTTTGGGTCACTCTGGATGCCAGGCAGGAAGTGAAGCACAGCCGGTCCTGGTGGTCCTGACATGGGCAGCAGGACCCCAAAGATAGTGGGGGGCTGCAGATGCTGATGAGAGAAGGGGTCCCACACGGGGGGTTTGGGATCCTCATGACAGCAGAAGGATGAAGACACTGCCAGAAGCTGGGGTCCTGCCATGGGAGGTGGAACCCCAGCAATAGCGGGGGGCTGCAGCTGAGCCCAAAGGCACCTTGTGATAGCAATAAATCAAATACTTTTGGTATTTTTTTTTTTGGGCTGTTTTAATGAGACACCTGGAAGTGTGGTTTGCAATGAGAAAAAGGGATTTTTTTCTTTTTCAGCCTTTTCCTCCAGTGTCTCCATATTATGGAGGAGGCAGTAGGGATGGTCGCCACCGTGTCCCTGTGTGCCACATGCTCCTGGCTGGGCTGGTCAACAGCAGGTGGGAGACGGAGCAGTGCCTGTCCTGGTCAGGGTCTGCAGAGCGCTGGGCTCGGCCATGCTCAAAACTCACCACTTTTGCCCTTTTTCCCGCCCAAGAACATGGCGTGACCCTGGCGGGGCGGTTTGGGCTGGTGAAGAGACCTGCTGCATCCCCCACCCTGCTGTGACACAGCCTCATGGCTGGGACTGCTCAGAAAGCCTTAGATTGGTATCTTAGCAAGAAAAGAGTGGTTTTTATTGTGTTTTACCACCACAGCCCATGGCCAGCATGGCCTCAGAGCCTCCGGCTGGGGGGGCAGTGAGGCACAGGCAGAGGGGAGGGAGCTGCCTGCCGCCCACACAGTGTTTCCGACGTGGCGTTTGCTACCAGCAGTTTGTCACAAACAAAATAAATTCTGTCTTGTAGCCCTGAAACTAAATTTGGTCAGACAGCGCTGTTAATGGCGGTGTGAGGGAGAGGAACTTGGCGGCCTGACGGGGAGGGTGAGGGATCCAAGATGGCGCCGTGGCGTGAGGGCAATCGCGGCAGTGAGGGTGGAAATCACCAGAAACAGCGTTTGAGGATGAATCAGCCATGGTTGCCTCAAGCAGGTGCAGTGTGGGAAGAGAGGAGATGGCTCCATATATTCCAGTGGCAGGAGCAGCCCACAAGGTGGGAAGGGAGGGGATGGTTCCATGTTTGCCGGTGGCGGGAGCAGCCGCCCTGTGGGAGCTGCTGGCATGGGCACGGGGCTGATTCACCGAAGCAAAATAATCACAGAATCGTAGAATATGCTGAGCTGCAAGGGACCCATCAGGATTATTGAGTCCAACTCCTGGCCATGCACAGGATGCAAAGTCACACCGTGTACCTGAGAGCCTTATCCAAGCCCTTCTCGAATTCAGACAGACTGGGTAGTGCAGATGTGAGGAAAATGTGGCTCTATTGTAGATCTGAGGTAAAAGAGGGATCTACTAAGGAAAAACGGTGACTCTACCACTGCCCTGGGCCGCCTGTTCCAATGTCAGAGCACCCTTTAGGTGAAGAAATTTTCCCCAATGTCCATTCTAAACCTCCCCCAGCATAATTGTTTCCTCTTGTCCTGTCGCATGTTAGCTGAAGGCAGAGACCAAGCATACTGGGGGAGAGGAGGTGTTTTGCCCTCCCAAGTAAGTGACATGTGGATACCCCCTCCCTGGAAGCGTTCGAGGCCAGGTTGGATGGGGCTTGGAGCAACCTGGTCTAGTAGAAGATCTCTCTGTCCATGTCATGCTCTTCCACGGACCTGGTGACCCACCGCTGCTGACCTGCTGCTCCAGCCTAAACCCCCCATGCCTGCCTGTCCTCCCGTGTTCGTGCTCATGAGCTCTCCTTCCTCCCACACAGGGAACTATTTTTAGCAGACACTAATCAAGTGTCAGTGTTGGCTCTGAGCGTGGCTTTCAGCGGAGGGCTCCTTCTTTCACCAAGTGCTGGCAGGAACTCGGGTGTGTGTTTTCTTTTAAATCTAGTTGAGAATTTACACAATGTGCCGCAGAGCAGTGGCGGTTATTTTGGGCTCGTCACACCCAAGCCCACACTGAGCGATCACCAGGTGACTCTCCATTTTGGTGAGGGCTTGGCAGAGCATCTCCCTCCCAGTCCTGCACTGCCAGCAGCACCTGCTTGCCTTGTCTGACCCCTGAAGAGCCAGCTCTGGGCCAGGGATGCCCAGACAAGAGGTAGGTTTGCTGCTCTTGGCACGTTTATCTCCTGCACAAAGATGTTGCATCGGTACTTTGAATCCTGCAGGGAAGGAAAATGCTCCATGTTCAGCCCTGGAGGTCACAGCCTCCTCTGGCTGAACGCCCCTCATGTGGGGCTGCCTCCCCTTCCACTGAGGTCTCCCTGCTCTGTTCACTGTGTCCTGGGACGGATACGGAACCTGCTCCTCACCACGTCTCGAGCAGCTCTGATTCAGCAAGAGCTGGGGTTGGGGTGAGCTCTGTTTCACTTTGGCTGCTGAACTCACAACAGGGACTTCGTGCTTCTTCAGCTGAAGTGTGATACGATCCGAGCTGAACTTCATAGGATCATAGAATCTCCTGAGTTAGAAGACACCCACAAGGATCATTGAGCTCAACTTCTGGCCCTGCACAGGACACCTCAACAATCCCACCCTGAGAGTTTTGTCTAAATGCCCCTTGAGCCTTGGGACCATAACCACTGCCCCGGGGAGCTTGTTTTAGTGCCCAACCACCCTCTGGGGGAAGAACCTTTTCCTAATATCCAACCTAAAACATCCCATGACAGCTCCAGATGTTCCCTCAGGTCCCATCATTGTCATAGACAGAGATCAGTGCCTGCCCCTCCACCTCCCTCAGGAGGAAGCTGCAGACCCCGACAGTCTCCCCTCAGTCTCCTCCAGGCTGAACCAACCAAGTGACCTCAGCTGCTCCTTGTATTGCTTTCCCTTCAGGTTCTTCACCATCCTCGTGTAACTCCTTTGGACGCTCTAAAATAGCTTTGGTTTCCCTTCAGACAGGAGGAACTGCCTCTACTCTGGCACCAAGTCTTTGTTTAGATTGAGGGTGTGGTATTCTTCACCTCCCATCACTGCTCATGGCATCTCCCCTCCCAGGACTCTAGTCTTGAAGGGTCACAAATCCTTCTAGGCACCCATGGGAAGTGACAAAGAATGGGTCTGTTCAAGAAAACCAGAGAAAAAATTTATTATTGTCCTTTATAAAATATCTCCAATAAGTTATATAGGCAAATATTTAAATTAAAATAAATTAACTCCGCTCTATGCTGGGACATGCGACTGTCCATAAAGTCAAACTAGGATTTATGTTTCTTTGAAAAAATATGCCCTAGATCTCTGATGTAAGATTTGAAAAAAATATCTATGCTTGGTGAGAGGAAGGAGAAATCTGCACTGGACAGAGGGGTTAAGGTGCGGTGCTGAAGCTGCCTGGTGCCAGTGGCACCTCCACATCCAGCTAAGTGCTAAGAGCATCCTCATCGTCACTCCAGTCAGGAGGAGCATCCGTCCCGAAGTACCGATCACCAAAATTCCCTGTGAGGAGAGAGAAAGTCAGGGTGCAGCACTGTGGGAGCCTTGGGACCCATCCTCCTGCCTGTCCTCATCACAGCAGGCAAGGGGACCAAAGCAGGCTTATCTGACAGCTTAAATAGCAGGAAAACTTGAGTGGCAGCAAAACTGGAGCAGCCTGTAGGCTGGTTTAGCACCCGGCGGAAGGTGTTTCCTGGCACAGTAGGAGTGAGGACAGAAGAACACAGTGAGCTTGTTTTGGGTGAACTTGTGGAAGGTGGCAGCTTAGGGAAGGAGGTGGGCACAGGGCTGCTCCAGCTGTCCCAGCCTGACTTATCTGCCTGGGGCTGGACGAGGCTCAGGGCATGTGGAATGGCTCCTGTTGCTGACAAGGAGATGGCTGCCTGGCAGCTCTCAGAGCCAGCATGGTGATACTGACACCCACCTGACAGCAGGACCCAGGAGGGGCAGTGGGGCTCTGGGTAATGTAAGGCCAGACCTAAACTGCTGCTGACAGCCAGGGCTTCATGTCCTCTCCTCACCAGAAGCACTAAAAATCCCCTCACCACAAGTCATTCCTACCAAGACACTCACCGATGCCGGGGATTATCCGGAAGAGGTCATTCACCTTCTTGTCCACAGCCGTGGTGATGATCTTCACCCGGGGGAACGCATAGGCAACCGAGTGGACACCCATCTCTGCCATGAGCAGGGAGAGCAGGAAGATCTTGTCCTCTGGGACATCATGATCCTACAGGAAATGCACAGGGATAGCTCAGGGTGAGTTACCCCAGCCTGTGCTGTGTGCCCTGACACCCTCCTTCCTGTGGAGGAGCCAATTCCAGGCACATCCCTTCAGCATGGCTGTGGCTGGTGCTTTGGAGATTGCTCCAGAGCCAAGCCCCTGCTTGACACCGTCCGTACCAGCAGCACCCTCACTGCCATCATGGCCGCAGCGCCCGTGGAGACCGTGCAGTCCATCAGGATGACATGGTCTTCGCTGATGTCCTTCGGCAGCCGCAGGTAGTGGAGCTGGGTGGAGGAAAGAGAGAGCAGCTTAGAGGCTGCAGGCAAATGGAGCAACCTGAACCCTTCTCTTTGAGGGGTGAAGGATCCTTCCTGTCTCTCTATCTCTGGGACCCCAGCTGTCGGCTCAGAGCCAGCACAAACACTCAGCAGCAAACCAGCCCCTGCATGCACAAGCCTGCTGGAAAAACCCACCTGAGCAGCTTCCAAAGCATTCAATCCCTGCCAAGACCAACTCCTGGGTAGCTGAAGAGCTGTCAGGAAACACCTGAGCCACGCCCCCACCCTGCATGCAGGTTAGCACCAGGAGATGTCCTCAGCAGCCCCGGGCTTTACCTCTGGCTCGCCCGTGTTGCAGTTGGTCTGGATGAGGATGGTGCCGATGCGGACGTCCTTGCACACCGCGCGCAGCGCCGGCTCCATGGTCTCTCCCGCTCGCAGGATGGACACCCCAGTGATCTGCAGCACACGGCCGGGGTGGTTGCATGGTGTAGGAGCTGCCACCACCCCACACCAGGTCTCAGCAGTGGGGGACTCTAACGGGCAACTCAAAAGCACATCCCTTCCAAGAGGGCTGTGCCACTCCCAGTCCAGGCTGCCACCCTCAGTGAGAGGGCATGAGTGGCACAGTGACATTGCTGATGGCACCCTTGGCCACTGACCTGCCTTTCCTGATGGTCATACTCATGATAGCAGGCACCAAACCCAGCCTGACAGCAACCAGGGCTTCCAGTCCACCCCCACAGGGCAGGTCTCAACAGTGCTTTGGCTTCCACTTACTTGCTTCCCACTGTAGGTCTTCCCTTCATAGTCATGTCCCTGAGGGGTCTGGACTGTGCAACTCTACAAAAAACATGTGAAAACAGTTACCAGGGGCTCTGATGTGGCTCTCAGAGGAGCCCTGGAGTCAGCCAGCCGCAGGGGCCAGACCCTTGGACACCAAGGCTGGACAAAGAGCTGTCACCCAGGGCCACAGCATTGCTCCATAGCCTTGGGGAGTCCTGGTGCTTTTTAATCAGAGGGTTAAAAGGACTGATCCATGAGGAAGGTTGGAGGAGCAGCACCAAGACTGTTCTGGCTCCCCAGCAGTTGAGGGTTAGGAATCAGAGAGGAAACCCAGCATCTACAGCCCTGAACCCACCTGGAACGGGAGCAGGGAGAGCGCGTGCTCAATCAGCAACCGCATCAACCTCTTGGAGTAGAAAATGAACTCGTCTCTGCTGGTCTCCTTGTTTCTAGAGCGGGGGAAAAGACAATGTCAGCTCTGGACCAAAATGTGTCCCAGGAGATGCTAGCAGAGGTCTGGCAGTCCCTGCCCCTTCTTGGATCTTGTTTGCACCATCTGAGCCTGAAACTGTGCTGTCTGTTTTAAGGTAAAAAGCAGAAAAAATTGTTGGCAAGATCACTGAGCAGTAACTAAACAGCTCCTCTATGCAGGGGCCACCACCATCTGCCCTGTCTTGTGTCTCCAAGCCATACAGACAGGCAGAAGTGGGATTGGGAAGCCCAAAGACAGGCCAGCTTGTCCCAGCAGCAGCCAAACCCCATCCCACCCCAGGAGCCACAGCAGGGGCTTTACCTGATGATGGTGTGCATGCCCCTCACCTGAGGGGTGCTCTTCAGCACACTGAGGGTCTGAGGAAGGGGGTGACACTGGTGGGCAGAGGCCAGGGCAGCCCTGAAAACCAAACACACGGTCAGAAGGTCTGGGGAAGGCTGCCCGAAAGCTGGAGCACAGCACACGGCCAGAGCCATCCTCCCAGATGTCATCTCACACTGCAAACATACACAGAGGCCATCCAGCTGAACTGAGTGAGCAGCCAGTCCTGCCTGGTCCCTGCCATGGCAAAGGAACCTGCTCCCACCAACTGGGGTCATTGGAGTTAGGGAGACCTTGCAGACCAAGGACCCGCCCTTCCTGCTGGGCAACTGACCCAGGTTCATAGAATGGTTTGGGTTGGAAGGGACTTTAAAGACCGTCTTGTTCCAGCCTTGTGCCATGGGCATGGACACCTTCCACTAAACCAGGTTAATCCAAGCCTCATCCAACCTGGCCTTGAACACTTCCAGGGATAGGGCAGCCACAGCTTCTCTGAAGGTGGCTGGCCCATCTTCCTTTCCACTGTTTGGGAAGAAAGTAGAAAATAAAATCAAAACCTTCTCCTGTTCCAGAATCTTATCTGTTGGTGGATCTTGGACTCATGGGGTGAAGAGGGGCTGTTGTGGTTGTCTCTGACCTGCAAGTGCCAGATGTCACTAGGAATTGGACAGGCAGCCAGGCTGGCAGCACTGGCACATATCTGGAACGTGATTATTTCAGAGAGCATCTGGCCCATTCCAAATTGGGAACAGCTTCAAGACTTTATGGCTGGACAGGACCGGCTCTGTGTGACTCATTCCACATAACGAATAGGGCTGGGAGCTATTCTGGGATCAAGGGAACACCGTTCATGGGGAAGTGCACAATGGAGCCCCATTAGTCACTTCTCCCTGTGAGAGCGGCAGTAATGAGAGGAAGGTCACATTTGGCTTCCAAAAGGCTGGGCAGGATGGACAAGCAACTTTGTCTGGGAGGAGGGCTGGGGTTCGAAAGCCACACATCAAATCACACATGTGCCAGCAGCTGCATCTGGCAAAAAACATGGAGATGTTGGGGAGGCAGAGAAGAGGGCAAATGAAAGCACTGCATGATTAAGATTTCAAATCAAGCAGAAACCTGGATTAATGGCACACAGAGGCACACAAGCAGAGAGGAAGACAGAGAAGATGGATAGGCATGGAGGAGGGCAGAGCTTGAGGCCTCCATCCACATAGCCATCTCCTGGTCTTGGCCAATCAACACCAAACGAGACATTCCCAAGGCCGGTGGGTACTTAAGGGCTCCTTCTGGCTTTACCAGCTCCAGTCCTGTATAGCAGCCAAGAGCCCCCATGCAGGGAATGCTCCAGAGAGCCAGGACAGCCGGCAGCCATGCAAAGAGCATGGGTGGGTTGTGGTCCCCTTGGGGGCTTGCCCGCTGTGTGCAGACCCCATTGCTGGTTTGGGACAAGCAGCCCTCAAGGCCCCGGCCCTGCCATCAGTGAAGCGAGCTCACTCTGTTAGTCACTGTCCTGCGGGTTCAGAGCCCTCGGAGATGCTCCCATGCCAGGGCTGTGCTGCTGGCAGCACCCACAGCTCTGCCCCCACAGCCCTCCCTTCCCTCCTCCTGCCAGAGCTGGCCTGGGGACAGATCCTGGGGGCACAGCCCTGCCTAAAACCCTCTCAGCCCTCTGGATGCCAACACGTGGTGGTGAGGGCACGAGCCCTGCCTTGGGCAGAGGCTGGTTCTGGCATGGGGGCTGCCAGCTCACCTGCTTTAGTGGGCAGAGATGGGCCCCCAACACAGAGCCACATACCCTTGGCACATGGCCTTGGCTGGGTTTGCCCAGGTGACAAACTGCTTTTGCCTAAACCTGAGGAGCTGGTGGGGTCATCTCCCATCACCACAGCTCACCAAGGAGCACAGGACTGACCTTGCCACTGGCCCTTTCCCCCTGCATCACTGCCAGGTCCATGTCACAGCATCCCACCACGCCAGTGGAATGGGCAGCCCCTCTCCTGTCGTGGTGTGACCTGACTCCTGCTCCCTGCCACAGATGCCAAGGGTTTTCTAACCTCCATGAGCAGCAGGAACACCTCCCCTGCATCCTGAGCTGTCAACAGACCCCCAAGAAATGCTGTCAGCATGCTGTCACCAAGTTTTCCCCACCTTCCTTTGACACACATGCAGTGTGGGGACAGGGAGGTCTGGATACCACCCTGCTTGGAAGCCACTCAGTGTTGTGTGGGTCTCCATGGTGCTTTCTGGGAAACAGGTCCCATTTTTGGGATAAAGCTTCTCTTTCAAGTGCCCTCACCTCTGTCTGGCCCACACAGCCCCAGCAAAGTGGGACCCCACGAGCTGTCTGCCCCAAGATCCCCCTCCCAGGTTAGTGAGGCGGCTCACCCTGCACAGCCCTCGCCCACTCCCCGCCGTTAGTGTCACAACCAAAACACTGCCATAAGCGTTTGTCTCCTCACATATCCCAGCGCAGCTTCCTCTGGTCACCCGGTGGGAGGGATGTTCAGGGGAGACAAGACAGGAGACACGAGAGTTTAAGAGGAAAGAGACAAACATGACATGAAACAGAGGAGAAAGCACTGTCATTAGTCAGAGGAGGAAAAAATCCCCTAACTGATCAGTGGCTCTTGGACCTGCTTGGTGCCTGGGCCATCACTATGCAGACCAAACACTCCTCCCTTGGTGACCAAGTCATGCCACCACTGCTCTCCATGGCACTGGCTCCATGATGGAAAAGAACTCTCTGCTCTCACTGTCCTGGAGCCACAGCAGGGACACTGTCCCACCTCTGTCCCAGGTAGCCACACTGCAACGGTGGCTCTTGGAGTGCAGAGGGACATAGAACCACAGAATCCTAGAATGGTTTGGATGAGAAGGAACCTTAAAGACCAGCTCATTGGACCCTCCCTGCCACAGGCAGGGATACATTCCACTAGACCAGGTTGCTCCAAGCCCCATCCAACCCGGTACTCAACACTTCCAGGGCTCATGCCGAGCCCTCACTCAGGGCTCCACTGAAATCTCAGAGCAAGCACAGGCACTCAAGGCCAAAAACCTTTGTCCAGCCTAAAAATCCTTCATCCAACCTGCCCTGCTCCCAGGCAAATTCCTTGTGGGCTCACAGGGGTGTCCCCCTCCCGCATGCTGATGATCTGCTCAAGCCCTGGAGAACATGGAAAGCCAAGAGCACTGGAAACATGGAGAGAAACCTGGCTCTGAACAGAGTATCGCCTGCAGGGAAGATCTTCCTTCCCCTGGGCTCAGCTGGACCTGCCCTGGGCTCAGCATGACTGGAGAGGGGCCGCAGGCTGAGGGAAGAGCTCAGCCCCTCCAGCAGCCGTCCCACCACTGCTGTCACCCCCTGCCCACCCTGGGAGGGAAGGAGGAAGCGCGATGCCTCCTCTCCCTCCCTGCCAAGACAGGACTGTGACAGAATATCCAGACAGGCGGCCATGAGCACGTCAAGAAAGCGTCTTATTTTGGAAACTTATTTTTTCCCCCTGAGAACAAAAGCTTTAAAGGAAAAAAAAAATGGAAAGAAGAAGAAAGAGAGAGAGAGAGAGAGAGAGAGAGAGAGAAAGGGGTGACCATCTCCCAGGAAGGCTTCAGGGAGCATCCTCAGCTCTTTGTGGAACATGCTATCGAGCAGGAAGCAGACAAGAGACATCCAGCTACAAAGGAGATGATGCAGTCAAGGCATTTCAAACACGTACACGGCTGCCTTTCAGGGCTGACATTTCAAACAAGGGCTATTAAACTGCGCCACGGGTTGATATTTAAAGACACAATTGGCAAAGGGCACGCCAAGCTGATCGGGACCTTGGGGGTGGGGAATATTGATTGGTGAAGGGAATCAGCTGGAAAGAGCGCTGGCTCCAGGAGCGGGGCTGGATGCTGAGAGCGTGGCAGGAGGGATGGAGAACAAGCTGGGCTGGGAGCACTGTGCCTCAGCAGGGGCTGCCTGCTCCAGCTCCTGCTGCCAGGCTCCAGGAAGAATACCCACCTGGGAGTGCTGGTATGGAACTACATCTCCAGCATGAGCACAGCCAAACATGGGGGAAGCTGGACAAGAAATATCCCAAGAATGCTAAGGTCCAACTTGTGCTCTGAGGGAATAACTGGGAAGGCAAGCATGCTCCTCAGCAGCCAGTGGTTTCAGGATGAAAACAAGCCTTGCAGGTCCAAGGAAGGCACCACTTGCTTTAAACTCCCCAGAATTCCCCCACCTAAGTGGGGAAAGGCACTCCCTGCCTGTCCCAGCCAGTCCCTTGGTCAGGAGAGGCAGCCCTGGAGCACAAGGACCACAGAGACACCTGGGACTGGGGCCAGATCTGAGCATTCAGGTTTTATCCTACCAGCACAAAGCCCTCCCTGTGTCCCCACTGCCGCCAAACAGCAGCGACTTCAGAACAACAACCGTGACATTTAGACGAAGCCATTCCAGACAAGAGGATGGGGAATTGTTTGCGATGAAAAGCCCGTATTTGCCAGGCACATCTCACTCGACGTGACTCTCCATCCACCTCACTTCTCTTGCAGAGAGACAGCGGGGCTGGGGGAAACCACAGCAGCAGTAAAGCACTAGGGCTCCAGCAGTGGCAGCAGATTTGGGTTTTTGCAGGATTTTTTTTTCCAGATTTTCTATCAAAGGCATAAATGGAAGCCCTAAACAGAACATAAAACCACCTGTGGCTGTGGTGATCGTGGAGGTGTTTCTGGAGATCAGAGTTACCTTTCCAAACTTGCTATCATACAACTTCTAACACTTTACAGATATATTAAATATCTGATTTTTAAGTGCAGAAAAAGATCGGCTGTGATGAGCAACCCTTTGATTAAAGAGGAGAAAGGAAATTTTATGTGTGTATAACTGTCTACCTCTCTCTCTCTCTCTCTCCACATATATATTTGCACACATATTAGACTCCTCTCTAATGTTATTCCTGCCATTTTTTAAAGCAACAGATTTCTCTCCATACTAAAGAGCACTTTCCCACCTGGACCTCCAGACACAGAGAGAAGCTTACGTGTCTGTACGGAAATGTCAGGCCCCAGGGTGTTAAACAAGCAAAGGGAAATAAAACATCCACTTGCCTAGTCTAGGAAATGACTGTCTGAGGCAGAAATAAGTAAAGCAGAGCCTTTCCCCTGTTCATCTCAGTTATTTTAAAAGCTCATTGTATGCCAAATGTAAATTTTAAGGTTACTTGACTTGAGTATCTCCATGCAATGATGGAGACCTAAATGGAAACCCATTTCCAGTAATGCATTCCCTCTGCTTCCTACAAGAATACCTGAAAGCCTAGTTGGCTTCTTAATGGAAGCAAGAGAGCTGAAGTCCCATCTGGGGCCACATTCTGAAGAGGTTAAGTAAATCAACATATATGTTATAGCATCCACCTGCAGATACTGAGAAATTGGAAATCCTGTTGCATTTAGGCAGCAGAATTTTCTCAGTCCTCCAGAAATGGCTGTGCATCCTCCAGAAGCTGTGGGAAAGTTGGTACCTCTGGCCATGTGGAGCTGCAACGCTCCTTTGGGTGCCACCAGGCAGATCCCTGCGTGCAGTGAGGGGTCCAGGGCCCCCACCACCCTCAAAATCACAGACTGGTTTGGGCTGGGAGGGACCTTAAAGAACATGTCATTCCAACCCTCTGCCATGGGCAGGGACACCTTTCACTATCCCGGGTTGTTCCAAACCCCATCCATCCTGGCCTTGAACACTTTTAGGGATGGGGCAGCCACAGCTTCTCTGGGCAACCTGTGCCAGGGCCTCACCACCATCACAAGGAAGAATTTCTTCCTATTACCCAATCTAAAAATCTCCTCCTTTAGTTTAAAACTGTTCCCCCTTGTCCTATCACTATCTGCCCACTCTCCACCCTTTTTTCAAGACGCTTTGACTAATCTAATAATTGATGTTTAATGACATTTAATCATCAGGGATGGAGAGTGGCTCTGAAAACTGTTCATCCTAGAGGATGAAGAGAAATAAAAGAGAATCTCAGGACGAAAAGCCTCCCCTCCTGCAGAGAGCAGGGATTCCCAGCTACAAACCTGGTCCTGTCCCAGCTTCAGGGGTCTGCACTCAAGCTGGCAGTACCTCCCTGGGGAGCAACCCTGTCCCTGCCATCCCAAAGCCAAGGACAAGGTGGCCTTTTGTCACCATGGAGCGTGACGAGGCCGTGAGCTACATGAGCTGCCAGTCCCGCCTCAGGTCGGGGTGAGGCCAAGCGGTGCCTGGCATTGGAAATGCCTCGGCTGCACAGACAGGACAGAGTGAGGGCTCTTACCTGACACTGAGTTCACGCTGCGGCAGCAACACAAAGACACAACGCAACCGGTATTAAGCATTGTCAACACCAGGGTCGTTTCAAGATAAAAAAAAAGGAAAAATAGGAGTATTTTCCTGAATTCACATGTAGCCTTTTGTCCTTCTTCCCCTCCCCACGTAAGTGAAAGCCCCCCCCAAGCCAACCCCTTGCCTGGCTCACAGTGGCACCCTGGGGGTGCTGGGTTTGCTGTGATATTCCTTGGCTGGATCCCAGGAGCTGGGGGAAACAGCCATTCCCCTTTCCTGGACTCTGCCTCAGGGCTGGGTGCCCTCCTCAACCCGGCACTAGCAGTGATGCTGGGGCTCTGATCCTTCCTCCTGTTGATGCCATGATGCTTTTCTACTTTTTATATCTACCCCCTCTATATACTCTTTTGTATAACTTTTATGTATTCTTAAGGACCTTTTAACTCACGTACTTCTAATTGTTCAGGTTTGATAAATAGCATAGGCCCAGTATTCCGTTAAGCCAGGAGACCAAACATCTTAGAAGCCCCAGACACCAAGGCCTTCTCTAGAACACATTTTGTAAACTAAGATAGACCTGTCCAGGGGGGGAAAGTTCCCCAGAGAGGGGAGTTCACTCAGCCTCTCATTGGGGAATCTTTGATAGATATGCTAATTGGTAAAGCCTATAATTTTATACCCAAACTATTGTGGGTGTGCATTTCGGGGGTACCCACGGGGGAGCATTTTGGTGTGCATTTGAATGTGCATTCCAGCGTGCTCCACCTGGACGGAGTGCACCAAGAATCCTTAAAATAAATACCAAGGTAAAATCCCTTTTCCCCTTCTAACCGTGTTTAACTCTTGATTTTAAAACAAAGAAAAGGCATCACTGTGACCAAGGGTTTAGAAACCACCTTCCCAACCTGCCAGAGTTTAGTGCTGGGAATTCAGGCAGCCAGGTACTCCAGGAGGAGGAACCTGCCAAGACACCTTTGCCCAAGAGCAGTCCCTCCTGAGCAGGCACGGGAAGCCAGATGCCGTGGCGGGCCAGCTCCCATCCCAGGCCTGAGCAGCTCCTGCCACCTGGGAGCTCCAAAAAAGACTTGAAATAATCAAGCCCTTCACTTTCCAGTGCATCTATCTCCAGGTCACGCTCCCTCCACCTCCCAGGACATCACTCTGAGCATCTCCACAACTGAAACATCACCAGAGCTACAACTGTGGGGCGGGAGAAGGGACAGCAACACAAAATGCCATCAGTTCATTGCAGGGTCCCAAACCACCAGTCAGGACTGGCCCAGGACAAATAGAAGACTTAAAGCCAGCAGTGGGGAAGTGACAGAGCATGTGCCTGGATTGGGGCTCAAACACGACCAGACTTTGGATTTTGAAACCCAGGAGCTGCACACAGCACAGAAATGGAAAAGTGGGCTCCTGACTAGAAAGCCTGTGCAGCAGTGTCTGCATGGGAGGGAAGAGGAGAAGCCCAAGAGCTGGAGCAGTGGAGGGTTTGGGGCAATGCTGGCCCTGGGAGGGTTGCAGACAGAGGGACACACCCCTCGGATCATGGGAGGGTGGCTGGTTTGTCCCCTGACGACTTGCTGTCCCAGGGAGGGAAGGAAGCTGCTGCTGGACCACAGCTGGCAGAGGAGCCAGGACCAACCAGAGCACAGAGAGAAGGCAGTTTCCTTCACTGGAATGAGGGAGAGGGCTGGGAGGAGTTCCCAGGGACCCCCATACCTGGAGCACAGGAGAAGCCAGGCCATTCCCACCTGGGCACCCAGAGCATGGCTCCCTGCCAGGCAAGGCGGTGAACCCCCCTCACCACCCAAGGGCTGGGCAATTCTTACCTCTTCCAGCTGGCTGTGGACATGCTGAACAATCAGGTCGATGGCCACAGTGTTTCCACTCCCTGGAGTGACCCAAAAGCAAAAGAATCAGAGAGTCAGAATTGTTAAGGCTGGAAAAGCCCTCTAAGATCATCGAGTCCAACCATTAAATCAGCGCCGCCAAGCCCACCAATAAACCATGTCCCCAGACGCCACATCCACATGCCTTTTAAATCTCTCCAGGGATGGTGACTCCACCACTGCTCTGGGCAGCCTGTGCCAGGGCTTGACAGCCTTTTTGGTGAAGAAATTTTCCCTGACATTCAATCTGAACCTCCCCTGGTGCAACTTGAGGCCATTTCCTCTTGTCCTGACACTTTATACCAGGGAAAGAAAAGTCATGCTGGTCAGCACCACAGGTTTTTTCCATGTTTCTTCCCTGAATTCCCCACTGTGTTCAAAACCACACTGCTTCCCCAAACAGCCCTTTCCTAGCAAAGCAGGAGACATTCCTGCTTTTATTAAATCCTCATTCAATAATCTGTTACTGGATATCTCCAAGTCACCTCCAGCTCTTTAATCGCTGTGCTGTAGCAGCCGGTAGGGCAGGAGACTGGCTGAGGGAAAAGCACAGACTTTCCTCATGCTTTTGGGGAGTGTTTGGAGAGCCTCAGCTGGAGGGACCTTTGCTTTGGCATGGGACAGCCACTCTGTGCCCTCGCCAGCCAGAGAGAGACGGACTGGCCGGCAGAGCTGAGGGCAGAGGGTCAGGGTCTCTGAGGGGTCTCAGGGGTGCCACTGAGGACAGCCCTGGGCAGGTACCTCGGGGGACAACGATGTCTGCCAGCCGCATGGTGGGCTGGATGTACTGGTCGAAGGCAGGCTTGACAAACTTGTTGTACTGCTTGATGACACCCTCGATGTCCCGGCCGCGCTCGCTGATGTCCCTGCGCAGGCGGCGCACCAAGCGGATGTCCGAGTCCGTGTCCACAAAGATCTTCAGATCCAGGAGCTGAAAGGAGAGGGGAGGGAACAAACCCCACCGGGTCAGGTGTGGGATGCAACTCACCTTCCCCTGCTGCCCCAAGCAGGGCTGAGCCCAGCCCAGCCCAGCCCCCATTTAACAGTGCCCGGCTCCACTCTGCTCCCACCAGCATGGAGCTTTTCCCCGGAACCTGGCTGGTGCTGCTGTGAGTCCCCTGCTGCCACCTTACTCTTGTGTCCCTTGAGACCTGTCCTGCTCCAAACTCCGTCCCTACTGCTAACCAGCTCCAACACTTTGGCTGGATGTTATTTAAGAGCGAGGAGGAGACGAGAGGCGTTACTGTCCGTGACAAACACCAAGCACTGGCTTCTTAATCAAAGAATCCTTGGATGGTTTGAATTGGAAGGGACTTTAAAGATCATCTCATTCCAAGCCCCTCCCACAGGCAGGGAATTAATGCTGGAAAGGAGCCCAGAGTAGCAGGGCTGCTCATGACTCTGCCCTTAATTGCGAGAGGCAGGAGAGGGGATGCTGACTGGAGTCTCCTGGGGGATTCACCCAGCTGTCCACTGGAGGTCATCCTTGCTCCAGGAAAGTGCAACCCAAGCGCTCTCTTGGCAGGGGAGGAAACTTTTTAGACAGAGCTTGGCTAAGTCTGTGCATGGCTCACTGCCTGCTGCAGCATTTGTCAGGGCTGCAAAGATGCTCCGAGGGATGGAGACAGGCTGAGAGAGCTGGGGTTGTACAGCCTGGAAAACAGAAGGTTCTGGGGAGACCTTAGAGCCCCTTCCAGTATCTAAAGAAGCTCCAAGAGAACTGGAGAGGGACTTTGGACAAGGGCCTGGAGTGACAGAGCAAGGGGGAGTGGCTTCACAATGCCAGAGGGCAGGGATAGATGGGATAGTGAGAGGAAATTTGTCCCTGTGAGGGTGGTGAGGCCCTGGCACAGGGTGCCCAGAGAAGCTGTGGCTGCCCCATCCCTGGAAGTGTTCATGGCCAGGTTGGACAGGGCTCAGAGCAACCTGAGGTAGTGGAAGGTGTCCCTGCCCATGGGGGTGGAACAAGATGAGCCTTAAGGTCCCTTCCAACCCAAACCACTGTGTGATTCTATGATAAATCCAAATAATCCCCAAGAGAGCCTGAAGTGCTGGATGATTCCATGCTAGGAACACCAGGCTCTGTGCAGTAGAAGTTCAGCAGACTTTGCCTCTGGCTGTGCAAGCTGCAGCACACAGTGTGGAGGTGGGCTATCTCTAGTTGTGTTTATGCACCAGCACTGCCAGGAACCAGGTCACCACTCAGCTCCTGCTTCCTGGGCACGACTGGCTGGGGTCGAGGTATTTGCTGAAACACTTGACCTCTGCCATGGGCTCTTCCCTGGCTACTGCAGAGTCAAAGCCTTTTTCTCCTGCATGGGGAAGTGCTGCAGCAATTGGTGTAACCTGAAAGAGAAGGTCACCTCCCTGCTGCAGGACCTCAGGAGAGAGCATCCTCCCACCATCTCACCCTGGAACTGCTTCGAAGCCCTTCCTCACCTTCAGGAGCTCCTTGTCTGCGAATGCCATGATGCCTTCGAAGATAATCACATTGGCGCCATACAGGGTTTTCTGTGGAGTCAGAATGGATGTGGTTAGGCACAGAGCATCTGTTCAGAGGTGCTCTGTCTCAGGGAATTTCTCTGGGTTGTGACTGTGACAGCTCACCCAAAAAATGCACCCTGAGCCGGGCACACAGCAGAGAGTGACAGCACCGATCGGACTGCAAAGAGCAGGGGCTGGAGGGGTCCAGTTGGCTCCCCCTCTCCCCTGCCTTGGCCATCCCCCACCTTGTCCCCCTCAGTGTCCCATACCCATTCCTTCTTCCGGCTGTGGGTGGTGAAGTCGTAGATGGGGATCTTGACGCTCTTGCCTTGCTTCAGCTTCTTCAGGGTGGCGATGATGAGGTCAAAGTCAAAGGCATCAGGGTGGTCAAAGTTGAAGTCGTTGCTGGCTGCCTGCTCCTGCTGCTGCTTGGTCAGCACCTGCCACAGAGCAGAGCTTAGGGGATGTGGCTGGGCAGTTCCCTCCCCTCTGCCATGCCCAGTCACCTCTTCTCTGCCCCAAGAGCCATTGGAAGGGAAAACCACATGGCTGTCCCTAAATCTACAACATGTTTCCTTACCAGGGGTTACCACACAATCCCAGATTGGTGCAGGTTGGAAGGACCTTAAAATTCATCTCATTCCAACCCCCTGCCATAGGCAGGGACACTTTTCCCTAGAACGGGTTGCTCTAAGCCCTGTCCAACCTTGAACACTTCCAGGGATGGGGCAACCACAGCCTCTCTGGGCAGTGGCAGCCTGAGGAGCCTGGCCAGGCCAACAGGGGTGCAGCCTCACCTTGTAGAAGGAGTCCATCGACAGCAGAACCACCCATGGGACATCAAGAGCCTCAATGATCATGGTGGCCACCGTGGTCTTCCCAGAGGCGCTGCCTCCTCCCAGCCCTGCCAGGGAAAAGGTGATGAAGCCACCAACCCCAGGCACAGCCTTTCCCACCACAGGCTGGAGCCCAGGTCCTGAGCTGTTGCACTAAGCTGGAGGAGCCTCCAAAGAGGGAAGTCACAGGCACTCCAAGAGATTATCCCTGAAAATGTCAAATGGCATGTACTGCAACTGCCAGCAACATGCCCAGCAAAAGCTGGGAAACCCATCGTTAGATGGTTATGTAACACAGGGAGTGCTGGCATGGGAACAGGCCCAGACTAAATCCCTAGGAACTCGCGACAGCCCAGGCCAACAGGAGTTGAGGGAACAAAAAGGAAAGAGCGTGGTTTCCTATAACCCATCACCCCCCTGCACACTCTTGGGTTCAGCCCACCCAGTCAATGCAGGACCAACCACAGGGACTCCCCCTGCTCCTGTCCAGGCTGCAGCCAACCTCAAATTTCCAAGGAGGTGGTGGGGCAGGACTCCCACCAAGATCTCCTGAAGAGCCATGGGGCAGGTGAAACTGATGCTGTCTGGGCAGTGTAGAGGTTGCCTACCTATGACAAAGGCCTCCTTGGACTGTGTCCCGTGCTCGTTGTACCAGGGTGGCCGGCCCGCCGTGTAGATGGTCCTTTTGCTGGTCCGCAGCAGCGGGGGCTCAGACTTGCACTGGCTGGTGGTCCTCTTCCGGGGGGGCTTGGTGGAGCCCACAGAGGGATACAGCCGGTCCAGGGATTCAGCACTGCTGTTACTGGGGCGGGGAGAGGAAGGAGCACAATTACTGGGGGTGGGGAACAACACCTGTTCCCATTGTGTGGGAGCAGGGTCTTGGGGGACCCTATTGTACAGGTGAGGGATGCAATGGAGGAGTGGGACAGCCAAGCACAGCTGTGCTGCAGCACTACCAGCACCCACATCTCTGTGACCCATGGTCAACACCAAGGAATTCTCACACAGAAGCAATTTTAACCTGGAAGAGGCACCATGCAAACATCCCTCCCTAAAGTCCTGATGTTTGAGGAACGTCTGTGTGAAATAAATCCCCTGGTGAGCTCTCAAAGCATTGAGGGGTTTGTTACAGGGGGCAACAACCCACCCTGATATGCTGAGGGACCTTTCTTGGGGATGGAAGTCAAACACATGGGCTACAGCACAACCACCCTCATCCCCTCAGCCCCAATCCCTTTCCTCTCCCCACTTAGAGCGCTCCACTCCCACCCAAGCTCTAGTTCTCCCACTCTTTTGTCCTGAAGCCCCCAGGGACAACCCTGTGAGCTGGGCAGAGCCAGGCAGTGCCTGGGCAGAGCCATCAGCTTTGCCTTGGGAGCTGAAAGAGCTCTGAGCTCACCCAAAGCCCTGGAGCTGCTGAACACTCTCCCTTATCTTCCCTCCAGGAGAGGGAGGGGAACAAGGCACCCTCCAGAGCCCTTTCCAGCTTGGCAGGAGAAGAGCTGTGGCCGGGAGGTGGTAAGTGGCCTCTGGCCAGGAGATAAGCTGCAGCCACTGCCTGGCCAGCTAAGGGACAGGGAGAATTATTTATACCAGTGCCTGCTCCTCCCTGCTCCTGTTCCAGAGGGATGTCTGCTCCCTGGGAGAAAGTGCAAAGGGCTCTCCTGGCTTGTGCTGCTCCTCTCCCCAGCCATGACTGGGCTGAAAGGGAAACCAGGAGATCTGGGCACCACTGGCTCCAAGCTGTCACTGTTTGGTACGGCCCGGCCGAGCCAGCAGGGCTTTGTTGCTGCTCTGTTATGGCTTGCTCTTGAAAGGGCTTAAACTGCAGGGCTTTACAGATTTTGGGTTGATTTTAAGCTGTTTTGGTATGAAGATTAATTCCCTTCCCCCCCCAGCCCTTTTTAGAACAATTTTAGATAAAGGTCAACATTTCAGATGGGCCATCTGTGTGTGAAGTGAGCTGGCAACCCCCACCCCTGCATGGCAAACGAGCCCCCCAGGCACGGTGGGATCCCCGTGGCAAACCCCCTGGGCACAGCACGATGCCCACAGCACACCATCCCTACCTCCAGCACTGGCACATCCCTGTGAAGCAGGCAAGGAGACAGGGATTTGCCTGGCTTTGCAGAACTCCTGCTAACAAAAGGCAGCTCCTGCCCCTGTGACAGGACCTCTCCCATCGATGTCCACCCTAAGCTGCGCATCCACAGAGTCGCCCACAAGAGTTCAAGACACCAACACCCCATCCCTTGCTGGAGCCCATCAGCACACACAGCCAGTTCTAAGCACTGCCAGGCTTGGGTTCAACCAGGAGCCCATAACACCCTCAAAAAGCTCATAACACCCCAACTATGACTCTCAAAAAGCAACCTCAGGAGATGACACCCATCGGGAAACCTTCTGGGGTGTCCTCCTGTGAAAAAATGGCTCCTTCCATGAGGAGCAGCAAACCCAGGTGGGATATTTGGGTCTCCTCTCCCACTGGTGATGCTGCAGCAGCCGCTACCCACTGGTGCTACTCCCAGAGTGGGGCTGGCAGCAGCCGGTGCTGCCAGGGCACAAACAACGTCACTTTGGCTTGATAAAAGCAGAGATGACAAAAATACAGTTGTTTACCAGAGAAGAAAGCGGTTCCTTTCATCCGCATCCCAGCCCCTCTCCTGGGACCGTGGTTACTCCAGAGCTGTGCTGCCGGCTTTGGTTTTCCTCTGGGAATGCGCATCAGTCTCCGTGCGACACGCGAGCCTGTCGGGGTGCTCTGCCCCTTGGTGTCACACAGCACCAAGCTCTGCTGTGCCAGCCTGCAGATCCTGACTGAGGCCACCATTCCCAAAGTGACTCTGAGCTGGACAAAGCTCTGTTTTTCAGAGCTGGAGTGGAGCTGGAGCAAGGCTGAGCTCTGCTCCCACTGCCTCCAACCAGCATCAACATCATCCAGCTCCTGGCAGGAAGAGGTTTGGACTCCGACAGCTCCATCGGTGCCCAGAATTACTGGCAGTGCCCAGAATTACAGCCACAGCTCCACCCTGCTTTCCCAAGTGTCATCTCTCCTCTGCTCTCCAGGGTGCCTGCAGCACACCCAGGGTGTTGGCACAGAGGGGCCATCGCTGTGGGATGCTGGGACACGCACCCCTGGGAGAGGAGTGGAGTCATCCTCCCCCTGCACACCTGGGGCCACTTGGGGATGCAACACCTGAATCCCATTCCAAGAGCTGGTATTCTGCCTTACCTCATCCAAACAATTCTGGACTTTCACCAAAATTCTACATATTTCTATCAGTATCATCTACGCCATCAGTGCCTCTACAGGCGGCTGATATTCTACACCTCTCAAATCCACATTTCCCGTGATTTATTTGGGAGAAGCAGGGCCATGGGGCTGCAGGGCTGTCCCAGAGTTCTCCAAAGGTCATGCCTTTTCTCCTAATGTTACACTTCAAGATTTGTAGATGTTTTCTATGGCTGCCTTTGCCAGGAAGGGGCTCTTCTTGCTCCAAAGGGACGGATGATCTCAGCCACCTCCATTGGCCCTTCCTCCCTACCCCTCTTCAAAAATACCCTGCAGCAGGGCTGAAGCCCCTGCAATGCCCTGACCTGCAAGGTGAAGCCCCCAGAGAATGGGACTCTCTGTTTAGAGCTGGAGTCAATGCCACTGCTCTGCCCAGAGGAGGGTCCTTGTCCCACATGGACCCTCCCCAGTGGAGCAAACCCCTGGGGTGTCAAAGACAGGCAAATAGGAAAGGAAACATCACCCTGGGCTTGGCAACCCCTCTCCTGCCAAGAGCCACCAGCTCTCTCCAGGCTGTCCCCAGCTTTTGGAGATGCTTTGCCTTCCCTGCAGCTGCTGCATCCTTACTGGAGCATCCCAGAGGAAGCCTGGGGGGCGTCCTGCTCCTGAGAAGGGCTCTCCAGCTCCCCTGCTGTGGTAGCACAAATGAAGGAAGCATTTTGCTCTTGCTTAGCCCAAGCACGGATTTACTGAGGTGAGAGGGACACCCCTCTCCTTCCCTGCCGTGCTCCCATCCCCATCCCTGTGCCCTGTGCTCAGGTTCTCTGCACCTCGTTGCCTTCAGAGACCCCCGACCACCCTGGATCTCTGCTGGGCTGGGAGCGCAAAGGCAGCAGGTCCCAGAAGCGCCCACAGCAGCAAGGAAAGATGGCACAGCCCCAAACCTGAACTTGGCAGCAGACAGGAGAGCATGTCCCCGGCTCTGCACCCCGTAAACAACCCACTGACCGAGCTCCCAGCCCTGTGGACCCCCCACCAGCCCCCCACGGCCTGCTGAGGCACCGGGCTGGCTGCAGCCATGTCCCATGGGAAGCTGATCTTCTCAGATGGGAATTGGGGCTGGGGGACTGGGACAGGAGCCACCGAGAGCTCGCTCCAGCAAACAAACAGGGGAAAACGAGCAAATCCCACCCAAAACCGAAGCAACACTCACCCACCATCTGGCCCGAGGGCCCAGCAGCCCGAGATGCGGACGCTGGAGAAGGCTGGGGGGCTGCTCATGTCCCCCTGCCGCCGATCCAGGGGTGATCCTGGACTGAGGGTGTCACCCTCTGTCCCTGTCCACACTTCGGCTCCTGTCCCACAACCTCTGGCACTACCAGAGTGAGAGGGGGGCTATGCCAGCGTGGCTCCCAGGGCGATTCTTGGGGCACGGAGCCATGCACGGAGTGTCCCTCTGGAATGGGCACTGAAGGGTCCCAAGAGGCCGGGGTGAGGCGCAGCCCCAGCAGATCTGGGGGGCTGGAAGATGGAGGCAGGAGAAGGGAGCAGAGCTGGGGGAGTGTCTGTGCCCGGGAGCTGCGAGGCGGTCAGCAGCATAAGAGGATAGCTTAACCTCCAGATTACGTTCATTACCTGATATTAATAGCACTGGCTTGATTAAAGAAAAAGAAGGGGGGGTTGGGGATGAGGTGACACCTCCCCTCACCGCCCCCAGCACAGGCAATAAACACCAGCCCTGGCACCTCTGCTCCCGGGACTGGGGGTGCTCGGCTGTCCTGGACGTGGGGGCTCAGCAAGGAGGGCATCTGAAAAGTGACATCCACATCCACATCCACGGGCACTGGTGAGTTCCCAGGGAGTTCTCAACACCATTGGGGAGAGGGCTTCAGGGGGGAGGAGGGGATGACCCCAGGGCAAGGGGTACCCAGCCAGCACCCCCATGCAGCTGGTGGAGCAGCTGGGGCTCGGGGCTGGGGGCTGCTGGCCATGTTGGGCTTTTTGGTCCAGGACTCACACCCCTCTCCCTTGGCTGCCATTGGTGGGGGGTCTGGCTGAGGGACCCCCCCCGGTCACTCAGCTTCCCCAAGAGCTGCCCCTCACCGTCCCCTCAGCCCTGGAGTAAACAAGTGGGTGAAACTCAACACCCCGGGGCTGCGGGTCGCTAAGAATAGCATCCCGCTGGCTGCTGTGCCTGGCCATGCACTCCCTCAGCACCCCCTGCCAGCTGCCCCTCGCCCCCCCGGGCCAGCCTCTCCAGGGAGGGCAGGGAGCCTGGGCATCCTGCGGGAAGCCCAGGGAGCCAGGCAGCTGCTGAAGGGCAGGACACACGGCAAGGGTGGGAGATGTTGAGCACTACGGCAGGGGCAGTCCAGGCCAGCCCTGGAGCAGAGGCTGGAGCAGAGCAGCCCTCAACCCACAGCCTCTGGCTGCCAAGGAAGGGAGGAGGCGGTGCAGGACACACCAGAGGGCAGCCAGGCTCTGCCAGGGACACAGAGAGAGCATCCTGATAAAGTCCCATGGCCACCAAGTGAGACCCCAGCCCACCCCAGCTGGTGAGACAGGAGCTTGGCCTCTGTGCACCCCCTGCAGAGGGGCTCTGGGGAGGGTGCTCCCTCCTGCTTAGCACCAACACCTGGAGATGGGGCCAGAAATGGAAAAAGACCCTTTCCTCCTCCTCCTCGAGCCATCAAGGTTGCTCCAGAGGCAGGGGAAACACACTGCCTCACAGAGCCCTCAGGAAACCCCTCCTGCTCCTGCTCACCAATGGGACCTGCAGACCATCACCCTGAAAGATGGAAACTTGATGGGAACCAGGGATGACGGGCTGGTCCTGAGGCAGGGGACAGGGACAAGAGGGTTTTGGGGTAACCTCTCCCCAGCATGAGCCGCAGTTGCTGCCCCGACATCAGGGAAGCAAGCGATGATCAAAGGAACTTTTCCATCCCTGATCTCCGCCCGGACTCCCCTCTCGCTGTAAAAGCTCTCTCAGAAGTTTAAAAATAAAATTCTCTTCCGGAGCCACTTCTGTTCCCTCTCATTAAAGAAGCAAAAAAAGCAAAGGGATGCGGGACACGGCACGAGGAGCCCTCGCCCAGGGATATTGTTCCTTATCGCGTGCTCCTGCTGCACTTTTCCTGCCTTTGTTAAATGTCCAGGCAACAGGAGCAAGTCTCCCGGCATCCCACCCAGCATTCCCACTGGGCTCCCAGGTGGGACACACTGGCTCCAAAGGCCAGCAGTGACTGAGCTTTCCTGCTGGCACAAATCTCCTCTGCTTCCCAAGCCCCTTCCTAGTTTCTGAGCTCTTGCACAGGTTGAAATTCCTGGGTTTTGGACATTTTTCTTTCAGGTGATTTTTAAGCAAATCCCTCCTCTAATGGCAGACTTAAAATTGGGAGGAAGAGGAAAGCAGGCACAAAGGTCAGGATCCCCTTTCCCTTCTGGTGATGGCAGCTGTTGGGTTTCCCCTGGGATTTAAGGATGGAAGGTGGACTGCATACGGATTTTCCTGGTTTGGTGACAAGTACTGTCAGTGGATTGGTGTAAGAGCTGCAGACACACCAAGCCCACAGCGGAAGGATGCCTGTTCCCAGGAGAGGGTCCTGCTCCCAGATCCCACCCTGTGAGCAGCAGCCACGGGAGCGTGGAGGTCAAGCTTGCTTCCTCCATTGCTGAGCTGGGCTTTGTTGGGCTGGATTTGTGTGTGCCAGCCCTTGGCTGGGCCTTCCCTGTCCAAGAAACCCACCCAAGGGATGGAGGAACAAAGCCAAGAAATGAAGGAACATGTCCAAGGGACCAAGGAACCTGCCCATGGGATGGATGAACCTGCTTGAGGAATGAAGGAACCTGCGTGAGGGATGGCGGAACCCACACAAGGGAAGGAGGGACCTGGCTGCCACCCCGTTGCCATGTCATGCCCATGCCCATCCTGGAACCCACGGAACATCATTCTTGGTTTACCCAGCCTTGTACCAAGCTCTGTCCTGGCCGGAGCCACCTGGAGCCGGATGGTTCATCCCAGCAGCTCCGTGCACAGGCGCTCCCTTCCAGCTCTATTACGGTCTCTGCTCCCTCACCACAAAAGGACAAACATTTCCCTCTGCAAACCCAATTATCTGTGGCTATTTATAGTGAGTGGGAGCCACGGTGGAAGGGGCTCTGTTACACAACTCAATTACTCATCCCTCGCTTGGCCAGCACAACTCAGGGAGACTCCTTCCTCCCATCCTCATCCTCATCCTCAACCTCATCTTCATCCTCACAGGAAGGGCACAGGCAGCTGCCAGCAATGGATTTAGCTGCTGGAACATGCAGGATGGGAACGTGAGGGATGGGAACAGGCAGGATGCTCTGGCACTGACTCCGGAATTGGTCGGTCGGTGCCATGGGGTGTTGGGTGATGCTCCATCCCTATAAGCTTTGCCACATCCCCAGCACACCAAGTGATGCTCCAAATGCAATTCCCAGATATTTGATGTTTGGGAGCAGTCAGTCCCTTGAGGATTGTGTTGGAAAAGGGGGTGGAAAATAGAAGGGAAACATGAGTGTGGGTGTGGGTGTGGGCGGGGGGGAATCACCCTGTATGGGGTTTTCGGGTGGAAAAGTTTAGGTTGTTCCACTCTTCATCTTGATGCATGTGCCAGCAAGCTTGGAAAATGGGAGGCTGTGGTTTGTCTGCTGGGAAATTAAGGGCAAAAACCATAAAATAAGGGAAATAAGGGAAAAGGTAACAACGTGAAAGGAAAAAAAAGAGGGATGAAAATAAACAAGGGATAAAGCGGGGGTGGGAAGAAATGGTTGGTGGGAAAAGAGAAATGATTTCATGGAGCGATGGGCTCGGGGAGGCCCCACTCGCGGAAGTGGCATCGTGGGGGACGGGACCGGCACCGCAACCCCCGGAGACCGCGGGAAACGGGAAGCGGCGGCTCCGGTGTCGGTCCCATCCCGGAGGGATTATCCCGGGGAAAAGAAAGAGAGATCTTACCTGTCGTGCGGTTCTACCGGAGCCCCCTCGGGCACCGGGGCCGCGGCCATGGTGCTGCGGGGAGAGGCGGAGCGGGCGGGGAGCGGCGGGGGCGGCGCTGCCGCGGGGATCCCCGGGACTTGTAGTGCGGGACGGGGAGCGAGCGGGAACGGCGAGCGTGGGGGTTTGGGGGCGATTTGGGGTGCGGATGGGTGCTCTGGGGCGCAAAGGGATGCTGTGGTCATGGGTAAGAGCTGTGGGGGGACATGGATCTATATGGGCACGCGTGGGTGCTGTAGGGCACATGGGGTGGGTTGTGGGGTGCAGGTGGGTGTTTTGGGGTATATGTGCGTGTTTTGGGCATGGGCGGGTGCTGTGGGGCTCAGAGTGATGCTGTGGGTACCTGTGGGCGCTATGGGGCGGCTGCGCGGGAGTGTCCCTGCCCAAGACTCTGAGGGGTGCAACACACCCTGCAGCTGGGGGCAGCGCGATTTAGGTGACCCCGGGCTCAGACAACATCTCTGGGCACTGGGGAGAGCTGGGGGGACCCCGGCCCTGTGGGGGTCCCGGGCTGGGTGGGATCTGTTTTTCCTCGGCAGCGCGCTCCCATCACGCCCGGGTTCCCCCGGGGCTGAGGTTTGTGGTACCACATGTTTGGGGAGGCAAAGGCAAGCACCGCTCCTGGGGTCCCCTCCCGTCTTTGGGGAGGCGAGAGCGCCCATGGGGAAAGGCTGCGTTCTCAGCCAGCAGCGAGATCAGTCTAAATCTGTCCCTGACTTGGGTTCAGTGCCAAAAAAGCCATTAGGGAGCAGAAGAGGATTTATTCCCACGCTGGGAGAGCCGGGGGGGTGGCCCCCGGTCCTGCAGATTTCCCCTCGGAGGAGAGGTCCTGGGCTGGATGCGGCTCCTGGGGCCAGGAGACGCTGGATGCCGCTGATGGGATGGGTGGATTGGGAGCAGCTTTAGGGGGATTTCTACCATGGGAGTGGGGGGCAGCTGGGCTTTAGGCTGTGGGCACCGGGGATCCTCCTGGCACCAGGACTGCCGGCTGTGCCGAGTGCAGGAAGCATCACCAGTCCTCACCTTCCCCATCCCGGTTTTGGGGGCATCCCTGGGTTGGTGACCACACGCTCCATCTCCAGCAACCAGGGGGGGGTCCCCTCAGCCACCGGCACGAAGGAAGGACAAATCCAAACCCACCGAATCCCGTGTCCAACCCTACCCCCAAACTGCCCAATAACGGTGACGACAGTGCTAATAAAAAATCAATAACCATTTATTCGATACAGCTGTTTCATACATACAGTACAGGGAGCGCCTCGGCGCTGCTTGGCTGCTCGGAGCTGCTCGGACAGTACTCTCCAACTGAGGATTTGTCAATGATTAACAAAAGAACAGATCATCACAAATCGGGAGTTTATTATAAGATAGTTTACCGTTAAAACAATTTTATTTTTTTCAAATAAACCCTTTTTAATATATATATTTATATATTTATATATATGGTTACAAGTGATAAATTGAAAATTTTTTTTCCTTTTTTTTGTTTTTTTTTTTTCTGTTTTAATTTTTTCCCCAAAATACACTTATGCACTAATAACTGGCATCGACAAGAAACATTCGGATATGCCGTGGGATGGGTGTCACAAGGAGAGAAAGAAAAGAACAAAATGCTCCCAAGGTTCCTGGGGGTGAGAGATGCTCCAGGCCTGGGCAACTCCATCCACCGTGGCCAGAGCTGGTGTGGCACAGCCAACCTCACCAGGGCATGGTGTCAGTGCCAAGGGCTCCCCAGCCACGGCAGTCCCCCGCCATCCAAGCTTTCCATGAGGTCTTCCCACAGGGTTGCAGTCCATTCCTGCTCTCATGGAGGTTTAGCCCTTTCTTTGGGGACATGGGTGATGGGATGGTGCATTTCCCCAACAGTGGAGGTGCAGGACCACAGTGTCACTGTGCCCAGGGTGACAAAATCCCCAAATCCCACGGGTGATGGGACGGAAGGGGACAGGACACCTCATCCCCCATATGGTTCTGCAGCCTCTGCCTGTCCCTCTGCATCAAGGTAGTTTTTCCCTTCTGGCACTGCCTCTCTGGGAGCACCTGAAGGGGCACAACCTACTGACCCCCAGCAATGCCACTGTGGTGTCACTCGGCCCTGCCCGCTCACTTGTTGTGGCACTGGCAGCTGCTGGTGATCCCAGAACTGCTCTGGAACCTTCCCTAGACAAGCAGGAGGGTAAAGGATGTCTCATGGAGAAGGTGGGGGGGCATGTTCCTCTCCGAGTGATGACTAGCAGGGAAAACACCTTCTTGGGAGGGGAAAAACCCCGGAAGATTTCACTTTCTCACAGAAAGTCTCGCCTGACCACGGTGCTGCCCTCACTGGGGCCGTGAGTGCTCTGAGAGTAACAGGGACAGCCCCAGCATCAGGTCTGCTGCTCCCACTGCCTGCCCTGAGACCCCAGATGGTCTCCTGGAGTCACTCTGCAAGGCCACTGCAGCTGTCCCTGCTCCTGCCAGACACTCTCCTTATAGAAGCAGGGGCTGGTTTTGATCTGGACCTGCGTTGACCCCCTGAGCCGGCCCTTTTCCATGTCTACCCCACCCTGAGCAGCTCCTAGGGTTCCCCCCCACGAAGCACAGTGCTGCCTCTTAAGTTAATCGATGAGAAGCCAATTAATTGTGTGTTAATGAGAATGGAGTCCCAGGCCATGCCCAAGGGGAGACAGTAGGGATTGTGTGGTGACCATCCAAGCCACCAGCCCAGGCTACCCAGACCTACTCTCCCTAGGCCAGGGCATGGAACTTTCCTGGGGACTTCCCTCCATGGCAGGACATGATTTTGGGATCCAGAGGCTCCCTCTGCCCTTCACAGAGGGATTTCAGTGCCAGGCCCACAGCTCTGCCCACGCTCCCCTTCCTGCTGCTGCCTGGGAGCTGTTGCAAGCTGTCCTACAGCTCCCAAAGCTCTCCTCCTTCCCCAGGGAGGCAGGACCTACCCCAGTGACACCACCCAAACACAGATCCGATGAAGTGCAAGCAGCGACCACTGAGTTGCGGCGACTAATTAAGCTTTCTCACTAATTGCCTCGAGGCCCGGCGCAGCCGGCATTGCTCAGGCAGTTCCCTCAGCCGCAGACGCACGCCCAGCTCACTGGGCAATGCACAGGGTGAATCCAGGTGTCGGAGCTGTGGACAGAGCAAGAGCCCTGGCTCCCTGAGAAGCCATCCAGGCTTCAGCCACCACTGTCCCCCCTCCCTGGCTGGAATAACCTGCCAGTGGAGGATGTTAATTATGACTGAGCCTCTGTTCGGAGTGGGGAATGATACTGAGCCTCTGGCGGGCGACAAGGAGCAGTGAGGAAAGCAAAGACTGAGGTTTGAATTGATTAAAGCAAAAGCAGAAGCTCCCCCTCTGATGCCTCTTTCCTGGCTCTGCATAGGGGAAAAATCGAATTAAGGTTCTCTGTTGTGTTACTGAGAGGAAACGTGCCCGTTTCCCAAGGACCGAGGTAGCCTGGTTTTGTCTGGAGACGGGCACATCCCGGTCCGGGATGGCTCCCCCGGGCTGGAGCGAGGTGTGAGGACAGTGTCAGCACAGGAGCAAAGAGCCCGGGGCAAGAGCACAAGCAGGGATGGCACCACAGGGACCTGCCACCCCGAGGGGCGTGGTCAGGGGCTCAGACGCATCTTTGGGAGCAGAGACTCTCCCCATGGTGGGTCCCGGCCCGAAAAGGACAAGGGGAATGCGAGGTGCCTGGGCAGCAACTGGGCTCGTCCTAAAGCAGGACTCGTGATTGTCTCTCGATGCTGACCCCATCCCTGTCACACACCTCATGTGGCCACAGCTGGGGAACCGAGACACTCCATTCCTCCCTCCTGGGTGATTGGCACCTTCGGCATGGAGCACAGTGGGACCCCGAATCACCCTTGGATGCCCCCAGGCCGGGGGGGCACAGCTCGTTGGCCGCCATCTCTCTCTGACCCTGCCACTGCCATCGTGTCTCTGCCATCACAGCACTCCACGCCCGGCAAACACAACCCAAGCACCGAGGCACAGCTCCCTCACTGCACCCCTTCCATGGCTGCACTGCCACTCTCCACGGTGCCCACAGCATTCTCACAACTTCCCATTAAACCCTCTAAGCTGACCAGTCCCAGAGCACCCCCCTCTGCTGCTCACACCCCCAGCCCTGCTCCCTCCTCTGCCTGTGCCTCGCACCACGCACACAAACCCTGCCCAGCCGCCGCCCCGCAGAGCCGGTCCCTGCCCAACACGTTCCCCTCCGACCTGCGGCTGCAGGGAAAGCGCTGCCAACTCCCCCCCACCGCAGCATCCGCTGCCGGACCCTCCGCCCGACCGGGTCAAACATCTTTGGAAACACCATCCTGGAGCTGGAGGCCGCCGGACAGAAGGGCAGCTCCCCGCCCCGGCACGGAGCCGCTGGGGGAAGGTCCCCGCCCACGGGACCCACGCTGCTATTGCACTTCTCTTTCGCTCAAGCGTCACCAGTTTGGCGCAGGGGAGGGGAATCACGGGCCGGGGGAGGCAGCGGGCCCCCACCGAGGGGTATGTACATGGGCAGGGGGTGGAGAACGTTCCAGCTTCCTTGATCCTGTTTGTTTTCCAGTGTGAAACAAGGTCCGTGATTTGTTTAAAGTGGTTAATTGGTATTTTCTCTTTTTTTTTTTTCTTTTTGTAAAAAGAGGGTGAGAGAAGGGTGGGGCAAGGGGAGGTGGGATGGGGAGGAGGGGACATAAAACTGGGAGAGACCCCCACCCTGTTACCCTGGGCTGTAAACGAATCCTCGGAGACGAGTCTCTGAGCTGCTCATTTCTCGGGCATCTTGCTGGCTCCTCCCTTCCGCTGGCTCGGGGGCTTGGGGACGAGCTCGTCCCCCTCGGGGCTGCCCCGGGAGCCTTCCCAGTGCTCGAGGCTTTTCTTGTGATTAGTCTTTGCTGCCACGCTCTCTCTGCCCTTCGGGGACATTTCCGGAGGCCTCTCCTTGGGTTTTCTTCCCCTTTTCTTCCCGTTTGTGCTTTTCTTTTTCTCCTCTTTGCTGGAAGAAAGCTGTTCCCTGTTTTTCTTTTTCCGGCTGGCCTCTGAGGAGGTTCGGAACCAGTTCTGTGTCCGTGGGGTGACACGGGGGTTAGTGACTGGCACCAGTAGCAGCACCAGCACACACAACCCGAGCCTGGCCCACCCCTCACCCCCCTGGTGTCACCTCCCTGAGGTCAAACTGCTCAGTGCTGAGCAGCTGCAATGAGCCTGGGGGTGTCAGGGACACCAAGGGGGATAGGGAGGAACACCCCAGGCTGATTGGGAGCTGCCACTGTGCTCTGCTCTTAACAGACATGGATGGGTGGATGGATGGATGGACGGATGGATAGGGACAGGCCAAGGATGCATGTGCTGGGGCAGGGACCAGCCCAGCCCAGCTTCAGCTGCTTCCTTACCTCTGAATGAGCCTTGATGATGTGGTACTTGACGCCACTCTCGGAGCTGAACTCCTTCTGGCACAGGAGGCAGCGGTACTTGCCCACCGAGTGGTCCCCCTGCAAGACACAGCAGCTCCTGCAGAGCCCACAGCGCCCCAAGGGGTGGCCCGCCCTCCCCTGGCCCTGACCCTCCCGTGACCTCGAAGTGACACAAAATAAACACTCATGTCTGAACCACCACATCTCTGCCAGCCTCAGTGATGAGCCAGGAGCTCACAGCCACATCCTCTCTGCGAGTTTCAGTCCATGCCACTCGTGCTGCTGCCTGTGTCCCCAACATCAGGTGATAGGGCCATCGCCCTTGTGTCCTCGCTGTCAGCAGATCTGTGATCCCCTGGGACTGAACCACCATCAGATTTATGTCCAGCACTCACCTAATTTTCCTGTTACATTGTCAGAGAGCCAGGGTGACTGCTGGATTCCTGTCAGCAGCGCCCTGGTGGGATGACGGATCTGCCGGCTCTGCCGCAGGTCACGGCACGCGGGAGATAATGTGCTCTCTATTGACGAGGGGGTTATGGATGGGCCCCTCTGGGCCATATATTTCCTCCCTGGGAATTTCTCCATAGCTGTAAATCTTGAGTTAGACGTGTCTCTCATTTCGGGAGAGGACAGGCCTGGCTTCAGGAATCCTTGTGCAAAATCATCCTGGTGCATCAATCCCCACTGAAGATGGGGTGCTGCCTGGGAGCAGCCTCTGCTCTTGCTAAGGCTTCGTGTATTGCAACCAGTTCTGCAGGATTTTACAGCGGGAATCGCAGACCAGTTCTGGAGGGGCTGTGATTTATTTATGCCTAATTTGTTGGCACATGTATTCAAAGTAAATCCTCTCCCCTAAGGGGAAGAATCCTGCTGATGGCAGTGTGGGGGTCACAGAGCAACTCCCCATTGCTGACTCCCAATACCTGGCCCCAGCTGTGCCTGATTCAGAGGGTGCAGCTCTGTGGTTCATGGAAATATTCATGCAGATCCTGGCTGCTTCCTGTGCATGGAACCAGCCAGAAACCAGCTCCATTTTCTCTCAGAGAAGGAGCTGTCCCAGTCTTCTGTGTTTGTTCTTTTATCCTGCATAAATCCAGCTTCTCCTGATGGATCTCTGCAGCCCATTTTCTAAATGATCTCATTAAGGGCTGCTGTTCCAGCTCACGCTGGAGGAGTGCGGGAGTTGGTGTTTTTAATAACCACAGGGTACGTATTGGAGCTGCCTCCTGGAAGCTCCATTCAATGGAAGCTGCAGCTGGAAATGTTTCAGGGTATAAAGCTTTAGCAGCTCTTACTTGGTTCCAATTTGAGGGACCTACAACTGAGCTCCTGATCCCTCCCCTGGGGCAGCTGGAGGGCACTGGAGCTCAAGGCTGCTCCATCCATCCAGTGGGAGGGCACTGGTCTCTGCACAACCAGCTGCCTCTTCCAGTCTCAGCCTATCCCAGGAGGCACCACACCAGCATCCCTCCAGCTGGGCTTCCAGAGGGGCTGTAGGGCTGCCCAAATTGATGGAAAAAGACTCCCAATTCCCACCTGCCTCAGGAAACATTCAGTTTCCAACACCCAGCTCCTTGGCTCTGAGCTGCTGTGGCTGATGTGTGGTTGTGTGAAGTGCTGGCCATGCTGGCTAGCCAAGGGCTTGTGAATGATCCAGGGGCTGCAGGGACCAGCTGGGCAGGGGCTGCTGTGGGACAGGAGGTCATGAAGCAGGAGGGCTTAGTCCCCCTGCTGTGTCCCCGAGACACTTTGTGTGTCAGAGGTCTGGGCTCCTGGGTGAGAAGTTTGTGTTGTGGCACCTTTTCTCTACAGCTGGAATGGCAGCTACATCCCCTCCAATCCATCTGCACGGCTTGAGCCTCTCTGCCTCCCTCTGCCTGGTGACAACTCACTGGGAGCAGCACTGCCAGCCAGCTCTCCAGCAGCCACCATCCTTTAACCTGTGCCACCGTCCCTTGGCTTGTTCCTTCCAAACCAGCTGGGGGGAAGAGAAAACCCAACACCAAGGCCACCTCTGAGAAAAGGGTGTAAAAGGCAGGACCTACCTTGTTGCAGTTGGCCAGGTGAGCTTTCAGCCCCGAGACACTGGAGTAAATGGCTTCACAGCACTGCAGGAAAAAACAAAGCAGGGTTAGACATGATCCCCCTCATCCCCTGCCTTCCTCTGAGCTGGGGCCAGGAGCCTGCTGAGCCAGCACGGCCACCGGTCCAGGCTGAGCAGAGTGAGGTTAATGCTCTGCGAGGCGCCGAGGGCTCTGGTCACACGTTTCCCATTAGTGCTAATGGGAGTCATGTGGCCACATCCCTCCGCAACGGGCTGAAAAACGTCTCCCCTAAATGTCTCAGTGGAAAACCTACATTTGTGAGCTGTCGGGAGGTCCTGCTGGGCTACAGGAGTTCTTGGAGCCACAGCAGAGGCTTAATAGAGAGGAGAAATCACCCAGGCAGCAGCATGACCAGTTTCTGAGCAACGTCTTTTCCAAGTGCCTGTGTATGACATTAATTAGCCAGCCCGGCTCCCCTGGCCTTGTGGGAACAGCCTCCTTCAGAACTCCCATTAGCAAGGCTTTGTTTGGGACGATAAATCCAGACTCAGCACGAGGGTGGGGCTCACCTCTCTGTCAGCTTGGGCCAAGGCTGTGCTTCACAGCGAGATGAGGCACACGCACCGTGCCCTGAGGTCTGTGCTTGTCACAGGGCTTTAAAAAGCTTGGCTTAAATCTATCTTCACTTAACTCTGGGAAAAGCAGGTTCTCTGCATCAAAAGGCTGTGCAGGATGTGCAGCCTTCATCCTGCCGGGATCTTGGGAGCTTCCCAAACGCAGCTCCAGAGCCCAGACTGGGTAATGCTGCACCATCAGCCCAAGGGTGGCCCTGCCTCCAACCCTGGTGGCTTGAGCACACCATGAGGATCCCAAAGATGGGACATGCTTTAACCAGGCACCGCAGCAAGCTCAGGGAAAGGAGGTGAAACAAATGTCTGAGCATCACTGTGATCGGGGACCCAATGAGAACCATTTTTGGTGGGTTTCTGCCCCCAAAACCCCCCCTTCCTCCTGCAGACTGAGACCAGCCAGCCCATGGAAGAGCAGACAATCCTTACATTGTTGGGACAGTTGATGCGGCCCTTCTCCTTCACTTCGTTCTTCCAGTTTTCCAGCAGCCTGGGATTGAGTTTTGGAAGCCCTGGTCGGGTGTAATTGAGCTGTGAACAATAGCAGTCGATTAGCAGAGCTGCACACCCCAGTCCGGTCCTGCCTCTTCACACGGGTTTTGCCCCGCCCCAAAGTGAATCGGGGCTGAAAACGACTTGGGAGGCTTCCCCCAGAGATGCCATCCTCTCCCCGGGCACCGCAGGGTAGGGAGGTGGCTCTGCCCATTGCCCTGCCAACGGCGAGGAGCCCCTGGCAAACAGGAGAGGAGAGGCTCCTGCTCCCGGGTCCGTGCCCACAGGGCCAGGACTGGACCCGGTGTTTTCGGTGCATGGTGTCAGCACAGCGCTTCTGTCGTGTTTTATAACCAGGGGAATAAACAACCCTGCACACTGGGCAGAGGGGCCAGGAGCCTCCATGGCTGCCTTCCATGGATGAATGGGCACAACCCGTTAAACAATGAAAGGCTCTTGTGTCTCTGCCTCTCCTTCTGGCAGGGCTGCTCCTTCCAAGTGCTTTTAATTAGCGCTTTATTAGCAACTTTGAGGGTTAGCATAGCGGGCCGGCCTTCCCAACTCCAGTTCTGCGTGTTCAGCACAAGCCAAGGCAGCTGTGGTAGCTCCAGGCAGCTCCGGGCCTCCCAGCCACTGTGCCTGGCCCTACCTGCAGGGTTGGTCCCTGCCTGACCCTGAGCCACCGTGCCAAGGTCTGCAGGGGACACCGGGCTGCAGAACCACGCCAGCACAACTCCCAGCCCAGCCTGGTGAGTTCCACTAGAGCCAGTGGATGTTGTCTGGGTCCCGACCCCCAAACTTGCCCCGAGTGGGAGCAGTGCTGAGTGAGCCCACAGATGGCACAGTGCAGTGTGGGTACCTGAGCATGTGCCACTCTCCATGGGCACCTCCGAGCATGGGATGCAACTGCATCCCTGCATCCATGCTGGATGGAGAGGATGCATGGCCAAAAGGTGCTCACAGAGGTGCAAACCCAGGCCAAACAGTTCCCGAGGACCAGGAGCTGCCAGTTTGGAGGCAGCAGGAAGCTGGCTGGATTTCTTTTCCAGCTGTGACTTTTCCTGAACATGCCGATAAAGCTGCGAATCTGCCTCTGTCCAGCTCCCCTCAGCTGCTCCCAAACCTCCCTGCAAAGGCAAGCTCAGGATGTCGAAGGCTCAGATGCCAGCTGCTCCTTTCCACTCAAACTGAAGTGATCCATGTGCCCCTGCAGCCTTCCCCCTGGCACGTGGCGGGGCACGGCTGGGTCAGGGAGCACTAGGCTCCACGTGAGGGGCAGGGGCACAGGGCCTTGTGAAACAGTGCCGTGAGCACTGGTACAGACGGATGTGGATGTGGAAAACTCCCCTGAGCCCCAGCATGCTGCAATTCTGTCGTGCTTCGCGGCTGGGGGAGATGCCAGCAGAGCTCTTTGAAGCTCTGGGATGGTGCATCTACCAAGAGCTTGGTCCCCAGCCTGGGGAAGGCAATGCCACCTCCAGGGGAGAACACAGGAGTCCCTTTTTGCCATTGATACTGACAGTCAGGATGCCAAACGGCCTCCATAATTAAAACCCAATCAATCCCATGAATGAGCAAACATTAATGGTAACCGCACACAGCCCCAGCAACAACCTCTCCCTCCGCACGTCCCTGGGGAGGAGGAGAGGGGGGATGTTCAGAGATGTGGACTCTGCTGCTCTGCTTTCCCACTCCAGAGAAAAATCCCTCCCTGCTCTCCTCCAACAGTCCTGCACAATAACATGCAAATCTCATGTCTTCCCAGGGCGCTGCGGTTCTGGGAATGTCAAAGTCATCTTTATGTCTCTATTAAGAGGGAGCCCCAGGCATGGAATATTTTATATATTTTTTTTCTTTTCCATTTATTTTCCTCAAACAGCCTGTAAGTGAAAATTTTCATGGCCAAATCATTAAACGACTACAACTGGTTTTGGCTGCAGCCCATCTCTTCTGAACAGTCGAAGGATGCTGGGCTGGGAAGGTTTGTTTCCTTTGACTGACGGTTTTATTTAATTAACTTTCATATTTCAATCCTCTCTGCTCCCATGACAGCTCTCCCCTTCCCCAAAATATATTGCAGTAAATGAGAACCATGCGAGATGTCTCAGCCGACGAGCACCCCTGAAGCCTCACCCAGGTCCCCAGCACAAGGCACAGTTCTCCCATCACCCTGTGGAAGTTGTGGATGATGCCATGAAGGCAAAATGCACCCAGGGGTGCTGGCCAGCAGCCAGGTCCCACAGGAGGGTCACACCATGCCAGCTCTGCCGAGCAAGGGGAGGAAGGATGGGCTTGGCCCTGCAGCTGGAGCTGGGATCCGGTTTGGCCCCCAGTGCCATGAGTCCGCAGGGCTCAGCCTGGCTCCTGCCTGGATCGCAGGGCCATTGTTTTGGGGGACAAACCCAAGCCAGCCTCTTCTGCTCTGGAATTTATCCTGGTTCCAGTATAAAACCTCAAGCCTGGAGATGACTTTTCCCCTTTAGCTTCATGACTGGCCTACGGCTGCCCTTTGCTCCAGATCCCTGGAACACCATGGCACCAGACTCCAGGGGGATGTGCAGACTCCATGGCTGCCCCTACTGACCCTGAAACCCTGAGCCATGGGGAGGCAAATGGGGTGTCCCTGTATCCCATAGTGGAGCTCTGTATCCCTCCCTGTGAACCCATCACAACCTCCAGCACCTTGAAGCAGGAACCCCACCTCAAGCTCTACCAAGAAACCATCACACTGAAAACAGTTGGATTTCCACAGCATTTTCTCCCCTTCTGCCTCCTCTTAGATGCCTGTTCCCCCTGCTCAAGGAGGTTGTTTCTCATCCCCCACTATATCCCAGAGCCCACTGCCACAAGCTGGGAACCTGCAGCCTCAAGGCTGTTCATGGCCAGAGGAGCAAAGGCCAGAGGAGGGTCGGCATCATCTTCACAGAGCTTCTGGAGAGGGGATTTTTCCCAGAAAAGCAGCAGGGGTGTGCCCTTCCCCATCTGACATCCCCAGCAAGCGGCTGTTGTGAAACACCCCATCTGTTTCAGCTTATCTGGAGGCAAATAAAGATCGGAGCGAGAAAATAAGGCTCCAGTGTATATTTAGAAATGCTGGATTTGGTTAGCGCAGACCGAAGGCAGCGCAGGGCCTGGGATCGAGCAGCAATCGTTTATTCTGATGCCATTGCTTTGGTGTGAAGGAATCCGTCCTCTCGGGGAATGGCGAACGCATCCCACCACAGGCCACCAACGGGATCCAAAGCCAGCATCCCTCTCCCCGGCTGGGACCGGCTGCCACGTGGCCGCAGCGCAGGGGCTGCAGTGGGGCTGTTCTTGCCCCGAGGCTGTGAACCCCTGTATCCCATCAGCTTGATGAGGAGCTGTGCCTTCCCCTGGGAAAAGGTTCTGCTGCCTGGAAAAAGGGATGGAGAGGGGTGGTTTTCTTCATCGGCTTCCTTGAAATCTACACTGACTGCTGGGACCATGGTGGGGAACTGGAGAGTTCAGGGATGGAGCTTGTCCTGTGCTGCAGCAAGTTTGGGTGTATCCATCCACCACTGGTTACAGATCAGAGCTGGGAAGCATCTGTCCCTCTGGAATCCTGGAAATCCCTAGGGCTTGCTAAAAAGGTGAACGAGCAGCTGCAATTGGCTGCTGATCCCTGACATCCCACTTCTCTCCACGTCCAGTATGGGGACAGCAGGCCCGGCAGTGTACACCCAGTGGCTGGGTACGGCTCAGGGGGAAAAAGAGGTGATGGTGTGGTGGCTCTTCCGGGAATTCCATCGGTTCCTGCCAGTCCCAGTGCCCTGGTCAAGGTGAACTGGTGTTTATCTTCCTGCTGCTCCAGTGGCTCTGGGCTGTCAGCTCCTTCAGGGATGGCCACCACACGCGCTCGGCAGGGTGGTGACATTGGGACACTGCCAGCTGCTCTGAGCCTCCCATGTGGTACAAGGCTGTCCCACAGGCAGTTCTGAGGGCAGTTCTGTTTTGGGGCTGTAATGAGGTCAAACTGGACAATTGCCGGGAGGTTTTTTTCTACACCCTGAACTGAACCAACTTATAAAGCTCAGAGCTCTGAGCAGAGCAGCTCAGAGCGTGCTGAAGTCAGCAAGCTCCCACCAGCCTCCCCGGGCACAACCTACCTCCCACCTCCTCCCAGCATCGCTCGTCAAGAAAAAATGTCATAGACTGAACAGATTATAAAGTGTTGTCAAGGGAACGTGACAGTCACTGCAAGACGTACCCACAGGCACACGCACAGCTATGTACGGATTCACCCACTGCACTGACTTCCTCCAAAATCCATCTGGGATTTCACGCAGAGCCTGAGGTCTCTTGATTCTCCAACCCAAGAGCCTTGTTTTGCCATCTGGGAGCTGATCCAATTCCCCCCTTGCCCATCTTCAATGCAAAACTGCTTCTGCCAACCTCATAGCAATTCTTTGCTTTTTAGCACTGAGATGGGGCTCAGTTAAACTTAAACAATCAGACTCTGAGCACAAGAAAAGTCTCATTAAAAAACCCACCAGCACTTCATGGAGCAATTACGCCAGTGCTGAGACCTTTACAATGCCTTTGTATGTCAGCCCGAATGTGTGCCCCTTGTCCTGGCCTGGGGTTCTGGCTGCTCCCTCAATTCAGAAAGAAAATATTCAAAGTCATAAGTAAAGGGAACAATTCCAAGAGGAAAGAGAAGAATGCAAGAGCTGAGACTGGAGAGGGGAGAAGAGAGCAGCACACCTCTTCTCCCACCATATCTGAAATGAAACAGCTACTTTGGGCTAGGTTATGTTATTAATGCATTGCAGCTGAAGACTGGAAAACAACAATGGCAACACCAAGCACAGGGGAAATAAAATGTTTGCAAACACTTCTGGCCCTAAAATGCCCAGCTCTGCCCCAAGGTGGATGGCAGTGCTCTGGCTGGGTCCCCTTCTGTGACAATGCCTCACTGGGATGCCAAGGAGGGTAAAGAAGCTGCTGGTTTGTTCCTGTGCTGGTTTTCCAGCTGCCCACCATGTGCAGACCAGAGCTGAGCCAGGCTGAGCTTTTCTGAGTCTCTGCAGGACCATGGTGGCACTTCTGCTGAGCACACACAGGTGCCAGGGACAGGCTGTGGGAGCAGGAAGGCATTTCAGCTCAAGCTCTGCTGTCCTGCCACCCCTTTTCCTGGGGTGAGCCACATCCCTTCTCCAAGCTGGCTCTGGGACTTGGGCTGTTCTCATGGCTTGGGGTAGGTCCTCTGGGCTGGGACTATTCACACTCTACTGATGTCCTCTGATCCTCAATCTGCAACATGCCCAATATCTTGCCAGGATGAATTTCAGAGCACTGAACAAGAGATGCCCAACTGTTCAGAGCAGGGAACAGGCCTGGCACCTAACTGAAGAGTCACCTGCTCAGGAAACAGGCTGCAGCTCATGCAGAGACTTGCAGGAGAGCTCTGCATTGAGGCAAATGAAAAAACTCCTGTTCGCAATCTTTTTTCCCGTTTACATTGAAAAGGTTTATGATTTATTGCTGCTTCATACCTTTTACAGTCCAGAAGGAGCATACCTGGAGGGAATTTCAGCTTTAGTACACTCCCAGGAATAATCACCTCCTCCCACAGCCAGAAGGGAGGTGTGGTTTAACGTGTACTCACTCCAATGCCTCAAAGCCAAGATACAAAGCTCGAGCCTGCTGGGGCCCTGTGCAAACCCCACAGCACTGGGCCACGAGTGCACTGCTGCTGGAGCCTGTGGGGCTCAGCCCTGTCTCCGCTCTCCACCTTCCTCTGCTCCCAGCAGCACTGCTCCGGGATGCTACAGGCCCTTTACCTCCAGGAAAGCATCTCCCAGAAGTTAAGGAAGAGATATAGAAGGGAGGGAATTCTGCCTGGGGCATATTTGCTCTCTGACAGCTCAAGGGAGATGGTTTCAGATCCGGTCTGCTCTCTTCACGTGCTCCTCTTGGCTGCCAGCCTCTACTTCCCTGCTCAGCATGGACCAGAACCGACCTCCCTTCCCAACACCCTCGGAGTCAGACCCTGATCTCTCCCCAGTGCACCACCTCTTCCTCCAAAGGGCACAGCTGCCTGCTGCTGGGAGCCTCTATACCACAGCGGCTCAGCCTGTGCTGGGTGGGCTTTTCAGCAATAAATCTGCCATCACAGCTAATTAATTTAAGGCACAGCAAGTGAGACATGTGAGCCCTCAACCAGCTGGGGCCAGGCTGGAATCCTGGAATCTCCATGTACAGCTGGGGCCAGGCTAGAATCCTGGGATCTCTGTGTACAGCTAGTGCAAAACCAAAAGGAGAACTAAAGGCTGCTCACCCGCTTTGTTTCAGGCACCAGATCATCCTTCATCCTCCGCTTGGTCCAATCCCTGGCCAGCTCATCCTCTGCTATCTCCTGGAGGTGGAAGACAGCTACTTGGGCCGACGTCCGACGGATGCGGCCGCTCGGGGTCCTCTCAAAATCTTCTACGGGACCAGGCTCCGGCTTCACCTCTGGCTCCTCTGGAGGCTGCAAGAGAGACAGAGTCAGGAAGGGCATGACAAGAGAACAGGCGAGCTCTCCGGCCCCAGGATGGGGATGCTGGGATTTGGGCTGTGTGTTTCCACACTTGCTTTGTGCCTCTGCCCTGGAGCATGGGAGCAAGGGGAGCACCCGCCTCCCTCAGCCCAGCAGCAGCCATAGACCGTGTCCCTCCGTGCTCCCATGTGTATAAATGTCTCCAGTTATTAGAGTTAGGGAGTGATTAGCGTCGGATGCACTGTCAGTAGGGATCAACAGAACAGAAAGGGATGCTCCCCAGGGACAGATCCTGCCACCCCAGTGCTGGCAAGCAGCCGGCACTTGTGAGGGAGCGGCCTGAGGTCTGGTTTTTTTCCTGCAGAGCACGGATGCAGGGTGGGCTGGAGCACAGCCCTGTGGGCACTGGGGAAAGGGAATGCTGCCGACCATAAACAAACAGGGTACACCCCCCTTTTTTGGAGGGGTGGAGGGGGGTGTACCCTGTTCCCTTCAACACTGCATGGTACAACACACGTGCATGGTGATTTGAGGGAGAAAACAACACCGGCCCGACGCCTGCACCTGCCTTGCCCGGCCCGGCCCTGCCCGGCTCTGTCCTGCCCACGGGCTCCACAGCTCTGCAGTCCCCCCCGGGGGGGGATGGCCCCGCTCCTCGGGCTGCGGAGGCGTCCGGGGAGCTCACCGAGGCCGTGTGTTCTGACCGCACATGATAGTCGTGGCCAGCCTTGGATTTGTACTTCTTGCCACAGTGCGGGCAGCTGAACACGGGCTTGTCGGCCTCGGCGAGCTGCTTCCCACACCGCTTCTGGTGGTACTGGTAGCCCATCAGGCTGGAGAAGTTGGCCACGCAACCCTGTGGAGATGGGGAGAAGGGGAGGGTTAAGGAGGGCTGGGGCTTTACGTGCCCACGTTGAAAAGGTTGGGGTGCTGTTTCTCCAGGGAGGAACATTCCCGAGGAGCCCACTCTGAAGAGTAGCTCTGCCAACCCATCCCATCTAAGTGCTGGGGAATTTTACAGTCCCAAAGAGCCATGCACAGGCACGACAGTGCCCTGGAGGGATGGGAGGAGCAGTCCCTGCCCCTGGCACTCCCTGCCCCAACAGAGGGACAGAGCTCTCTGGACAGACACACAGCAGGCAGCAGGAGGGGAAGGCACTGGGGAGGCACTGCCTGCACAGAGAGCAAAGCACCCGCGGGACAAACCTCTGCCAACGCCTCCCTTACCTGTTCGTGACTTGTCTGCAACCGGCTCAGCTCTGGTTTTGGTGTGGTTTGGTTTGGTTTGATGCTGTGCCCAGGACAGGCTGTGCCCCTTCCTGAGCTCAGGAGGCAGAACCTGCCCTCCAGTGCTCCTCAGTGTGCCCTGTGCCCACCCTCCTGCTGAGCAGTCCTGTTGCTGGAGTGCACAGAGGCAGCGGGACAGGGATTGGGATGGCTGAGCTAAGGTGGAAACGTCGAGCACGTGCCAAGGGATGCCTGAAGATTACGTGTCCCCCTCTGCATAGGACTCACTCCTTCCACCTTTTCACAGAACGAGAAACAAGAATTGTTCTCGTACCTCATTGGGGCATTTCAGTTTTCCCATCTGCTTTAGCACTTTCCTCAGCCTTTCCCGCTCTTCCTGTTCACCAAGTCCAGCGGTTTCCACAGGAACAGGCTGGAAACAAGGAAGTAACAGAAGCGACAGAGTCAACCATTTACTCATGTCCTCTGTGCCAGGAGTGGATGGTAAACTCCTGCCTTGCAGAGAGCTGCCCTTGGCTGGAAGGAATGTCTCATTAGGAGAGCTGGATCTCCCACTGCTTCGTTGTTATGTGCTCGATCTGCTCATGCCTTTCCTGTGATTACAACCAAAGGCCCAGCTGAGAAACTCAGGAGCAGTTCCTGCACAGAGGATTCACCAGCAGGGCTGAGGAGCAGGAGATTAAGGCACAGGTAAAAGACAAGTCACAACTGGTAAGCACGGGACACGCAGAGATGTAGTTATGCCTTGCCCTGGTATCTCAGATGTACTAAACCAGACTTTTAAAACTGCATCTAAACTAGTGCCTGCACAATTTTATTTGTGATAAATTTTGTGGCTGCTTCTCCCACGCACAGTGGAGAACTAAAGACCAGATTTTGAGATTCGTGCAAGGCAGAACCCACCAGTCCCGGATTTGCAGGCACAGTTTTGGAGGCAGAGCTTTGCCACTCAAAATCCACCTCACCGTACTCACCGGATCCTCCCCCATGCTGGGATCTGAAATCCTGTTTTATTTTTTCAGTCCTCTGCTCTACTTAGCAGGATCAACACAAGCCTAACACACTACCTGGGAAGGAAATGCTTTCCTTGGCAGGAAGGGGGAAGGCCGCCATCCAGGCTGAGCACTGTGTGAAATGCTGCAAAAGTGGATCCCTCCTTTACAAAGACCACGGAAAGAGGACTTTTGGGGATGGCTTCATCACCTGCATGGAGAAAGGAGGCACAAGACGAGCACAGCCCAGCTGCCTTACCTTGCTGACGTGTTCAGCCATGGTGTGGTAATTCAGCCCAGCTTTGGACTTGAACTGTTTTTTGCAGTGCTGACACTTCAAGGCATCCTGCAGCTGAAGGAATTAAAGGCAAGTCACCAGAGAGGCCACATCCTTCCAAGAGCTGCTGCTGCTGCTGGTGGTCAATAACCCCACGGGTGGCTGTTGCTGTAGCAGTACCCACTGGTGGGACCCAGCAGGCAACACAGCGTCCCTGTTTCCTATCCCTATCCCTGCCTGCAGCTCAGAGCTTTCTCTCTGTTGTCCTGGATACTGTTATCAAACCCACATGCCCCAATTTTTGGAAAACATTCCATTTTGGATTTAGATTTAAAGCCTCACTGGCTGAAAACATCTGGATCTGGTGTCTTACTCTTCCTGTTAAAGGGTTAGAGAGAGAAGAAGCTTTGATCTACCAATGCCAGTGGACTGTGCTCTGCAGTCCTGTTAAGTAAGACAGATGCTGACGTACAGTGCAATTTCTGGGTGCCTGGGCTGTGGGAAATTAAGGAGACAATCACAGGAGGATAATTCCTGCTTCATACTGCCCTGCTGTTTGACCCAACTCAGCCTCCTGAGTGTGTGGGGAGATGCATTAACTGCCCACCCCAAGGTACAAGGGGCACTTGCATAGTGGGTGAACAGATCTTGGCTTCTGCTGGGGCAGGGAACAGAATATACTGACTCAGGAGGTTCATGCTCTGGGCACCAAGAGACAGAGTATGTCGACAGGGAGCCAGTGCCTTGCCAGCTGCGGTCATTCCTGCTTCTCCTGCCAGATGCTTCACCTTCACTACTCTCCCTTCAATCAAGACTGGACTAAAAGCTGGAGAGGCAATGAAGATGGATCTGCAAATCTCTCCTCATTATGGAACTCCGGGAAAATGAAGAATAGACTTACTGCAGCCAGTTGGGAGTGACTCCTGGTACCTGTGCTCCCATTGGTTAATCTTGTCCCAGATCCAAGCGCTTGATCCTAACAAGGTGGATGCTAACAGCTCCTTGACTCATCACATACCACTACCAGCTAATTTGGGATTTACTCCTCTGGTCAACACTTAAAAACACACCATGTCCACATTCCAACAAGCCCTCCCACCTGGGATACCAGGAAGATATAACTGCCCTCACCCCAAATCTTTGGCTGAACACCCACTGGCATATTTCCAGCAGAGAAGACACTGCTGACTGCTCCAGCAGAGCTGTGTTCACCAGGTCATCTGGCTGTGCAGCCTGCACAGAGCCAGCCTGGCTTGGGAGATGCTCCAAAGTGGAGGAAATACGACCAGTGATGGCCAAGATCCCCAGTCCACTGAGGCCAGGAGGATATCGGAGGCGGCAGGATTCTGCCCAGCATTGCTGTAGTATGGGGTTTGGGAGGGAGAGCAGCCTCCCACTGCTGTATAAACAGCAAGGCAATGGCTGGGGAAGCATTTACAGAAAATGAATGTGGAATCAAAGCCCAGCCACATATTTTCAAAGCAGGAGGCATCGATCCTACGTTGGCTTTCTGTGGCGACGGCTCCGCCAGGTGACGGATGAAGACGTAATCCTGTGCTCTGATGGATGGCGGCGTGGCAGAGAGACAATTTTTCACTGCACCATTACTGAACTCCTGCATCCTGACAGCCTGCCTGAGCACATCCAGGCTCAGAGTCTCCCTGAGACATGCTCTCATGCAACCACAGTTTATCTGGCCTGATACAAGGCGCAGCACACAGTGAAACCCCACAGACAGGGCTCCGGAGGAGGCCAGATTAGAGACAAACCCAACAATCTCTCCAGCCTTAAAACTATTTGTTTAGCTACTAGAAATACCTGACTCTGCTGAGACACTTGGGCAAGGGGCCCAGATGACAAAGGGATTCAGAATTGCTGAGAATTAGTGTCCAAATCCCTCCGGGTCAATGCAAGCCAGCCAGCAAGCTGAAGATGACCGACAAGTGTTCTATCAAACACAGTCCAGAAACGGTTTCAGCAGCACCACTGCACATTTATGAGTGGCCCACGTACACATCCATTCCCCTCCAAAACCCATATGTTTGGCTAAATAAAGCAAGGCCTTACTTTCTGGCAGACATCCATGTGCTTTTTGAGCCCCACAATAGTTTTCCTGGTTATAACACTGCAGGTTGGACAGGAGACTTCCCCCTTCTCGCTGATCTCCCGCTGCCACTGGTCCTCAGGGTTTGCTGGTGAGGTAGAAGAGAGAGGTGTTACATCCAACCTGCCTGGGCTGTTTGATTTGATAAGTTGAAAAGCAGTGAAGTGGGAAAGTTCCTGATGTTAAAAAAAGAGAGAGAGACACTCTCCCAGGCAAAGCCAAAACTGGACACGAACCATGCAGCTGTCCCTGCCCTACTCTCCTGCAGCTGCCCAAGCAAACTGGGTCACTGGGTCATTTTATGTGGAGTTACCAGACCTGCTGACCTGGGGAAAGGAGGTTCACCTTTCCAACCCTGCTGGTATCCCGCACACTGGGAGTTAAAACACGATGATGCCCCCGGCCACCTGATCCTGCCCTGCTTGGAATAACCTCCCCCTGCCAAATGAAACAATTAGCGGGAGTGAAACAAAGGTGAGCGTCTCAGCTCCATCCGGACGTGTGCCTGGAAAGCTTCTCTGGCAATCCTCTTCCCAGCAGACACGGAGGAAGCTGGGGACTGCTGGCTTCCAGGCATCTGTTTATTTGAATGGCTGTGACCGGCCTTTAAAAAACCCAAAATAAGAGATACGTGGGGCCAAAAGCAGCTCCCAGGCCCAGAGTTCACGCCGCGTTCTCAGCAGAGCAGTGTTGGCCTTCCAGCAAGGGAAGCCTGGGCTGAATAAAATCCACCACGTCTGTTTATTTGGATGCTCTTGCATGGCTGTGAGATCAGAGAGTCGTTTATTTGAATTTGAAAGCAGTGCAAGGCACTGCAGCTGTGTTTATCTTGCACATCCTGTGTTCCTCCTGCTGTCAGAGCTCTCGGGGAAAGCAAGCAACCTGTGCTGGGTGTAGGCTGCACCTTGAGGCTCAGGGAAAGCATAATTATGCTCAGAGTTATGCACTGCTGTCATTCATGGGAATTATGTTAGAAAAATGCCATCATCACATGGGTCATGTGCTGATTCACAGTGAAGCCAGGTGGAACTTGGCTCTTAACTCCCAACACTTTCATCACGTTGACCTGGCAGTGAACTGAAGGTAAGGTGGCCCTCAGGATGTCAATTGTGGCTGCACTAACATTTTAGCAGCAGTGGCTGTTCCTACATCTCTGTTATATCTCAAAAGGGCAGGAGCTGCGTGCTCCTACCTCTGACTTTGTGCTGCTTCTCCTGACAAACCTGCCAGAAAACTCACCCAGTGAACAACCTGCTGGGCCAAAAGGGGTGTGGGGACCACGAGCTGCGGGTGAAGGTGGGGATGGTGGCATGAAGGTAGGGGCCATGCAGGCTTGGAGTAGTGCACAGAAAAGCAGCTACACTGCACACAGAGCTGCTGCCTGTGCTTTGCCCCCACCAGCCTCACCTGCTGGTAGATGGACAGATGTTTCCTTCTTCACACCAACTCCTGGAGGTTTCTTTTTCAGCTCCTCCATGTTGGCGTTTCCCTCCAGCTTCTTGGCTCGATGGGCTTTTGCTTTGTCCTCTGCTTTGACAAGACCTGTAAAGAAAGAGGATTTTTATTCAGTACTTGCTTCAATACCTCCAGAGCAACTCGCATTCAGCAGGTAAAAAATCTCTCTCTCTAAGCCAGGGACACTGAGCTGGCTGCATGTCTGCCAAAGCTGTACATGTAGGCTCAGGTCCATAATTATGACAAGCAATATTCTAACAGCTTGTGGTGTTTCATAAACACCACCATTTCCTCCAACACAAGTTTATGAACTATGGAAACTCCATGGCAAAGTGAGGTAGGATGCCTCTAGCCAGGCAGACAGGCTGGGGAGGAGGGAATAGGGTGTTTTGCAAGAAACTGAAAGGGGGAATTGGAACATCAAATTCAGTGTGTAAAAGGGATGTTCCTGCTGATGTTCCTGCACTGGGAAGGCTCTTTAACTCCCCTGGATCAAATCCCCCAAATCCACGTGCAGTTCAGCCCTGTGCCTGTGCTTCCACAGAAGGTGCTGGAGGCAATGACCTGAGTACCAGGGTCAGATCCACACCTGCCCCACGAGGGTCCACATCCCCCTGAACCTGGGGGTTGTGACTCTTGCAAACCCAGGGTCTGAATGGAGACACCCCAGCACCCCATGATGTGCTGGGGCACCCTTGTGTCTGGGGAGTGACTGCCACATGGAACTTCAGGAGTGTAGGCAAACGCCTGCCCCATCTTCACTTTCCATCTGAGGCAGTGGGTCACGGGGACACCTTGTTCTCCAGGAACCCACAGCAGATACTTCAGTCTCCGGCAGTGCCTCTGTGGGGAAGATAAGGGAAACAAGCCCAGACTTCCCAGCAGCCAGAGGAAAGGAAATCACAGAGACCACATCCAGCCTGCTTGTCGGTGTTCAATTCCTTCAAAGCCATTAGTGCCTCTTCCGTGAGTGCCTCATACTGGAAGCTGCTGCCTCCTGCAGCGCCTGGAAATCCGCTATCTATTTCTCTGGCTGAACCAGTATCTCATAGTCAGCCTGAATCCAGTTGCTCTCATTCCAGGGATGCTCCAGGATTTCCCCCTCCTTCCCAGCCCAGTTGGGTATATTTATGGAGCATGACCAAAGTCCCACTTGCTCTTGCTTTGTCAGGCTGCAGCAGCCAATTCCTGGGCCTCCTCTCAGAAAACATCCCGGCAACACATCTCCTCTCCCTTGGATTCCTTCTCCTGAATGTGGGCGACCAGCCCTCAGAGTCTGAGGGATGGGTGCGTCACCAGCCTTTCTACGCAGCAGAATTCCTTCCCGACGCCACTGGAAACACTGCGACATCCCAGGATGGTGGGATGGTGATGAAATGATGGTTCTCATATCTCGCTGGTGTCAGCAGCTCGTTACTCTTGTGTTACATATGAACATACCCGGATCCTTTCCTCTCTTCCCTCATTCCCCAGCGCCAAGCTCCGGAACAGAGCAGACGGGGTTGTTATCAGTCCCAGCTCTGCTGCTGCTTTTCACTCCCTTTATGACTCTCTCATGATAAAAGGCGCCAGCTCCTCCAGTGTGAGATCCTCGGGCTTTGTCTGGCTCCACCACAGGGAGGGATCTTGGGGAAGGGGCTTCCCTGCAATGCCCGGGGGAGAAGGTACAACCCTACAGCTGACCAGAGTTGTCCTGTTTTACCTTTCAGTCCAAATGTCCCCGAGATGGACGGCTGCTCCCCCGTAAACTTCTTAGGAGTTTTCTGTTTCCTTCCTGACTCAAAAGAGAGAAACAGAGAGAGAGATTTGGTCAAATAACTGTACTGCTGGGGGATTCATCAATGCTGGGGCATGGGGTGGGCACACACTCCATGTCAGGAGTGGGTCAGGGGCTCTCAAATGAAGCACCCACCCATTAAACAACAGACTGCTGCTTCCCACCTCACAAAACCAGGACAAATACGTTATTCAGAGTTAATTCAGTGAGTGGAACCGGTGGCTCTGTCTAGTGCCAAAAGCCAAGAAGTTCCAATGTGTGGCTGTGGTGGTTTGCTTTGGTGCTGCAAGCAGTGGAACCCCAAACCATGACAGGGACAACCACTGCCCTACACCAGCTCTGCAGTGGCCATGGACAGATAGAGACTCCTCATCCTGTCCCAATCCTTCAGGATTTTCCTTCAGGAAAAGAGGTTTGCCAGAACCATCCTGGTTTAACCTAACACACAGTGAGGACAGACAGGCAGACATGGCAGCTTGCTATGCTGCCAGGAATTCAATCCATTTCCAATCCTATCACAGGATTGTTAGGTTGGAAAAGACCTCCAAGATCATCAAACCCAACCATCATGCATGTCCTTTAGAAATATTTCTACCACAGCTACAATTGAGTTTTAACTCTCAGTGAAGCTGCAAGAAACTGGAGAGCAGGGGCAAGTTATTAGGGTCAGGAAACAAGGCTTGGCTATCCCTTGGATTCAGAGAGACAGTCGCAGCAGTGTTGGCTGCAGCAGATCCCCTTCCCGTGGGACACCTCTCTCTGGGCTCCCGAGCCAGCGTAGCCCCGGGCTCTAATCTTACTGTGCTTCATCCTCTCGGGGTCTTCCTCCTGCAGTGAGGCCTGGCTGCCCCGCTGCTGCCCGGTGTCCTTGCCACTCGAGGACTTGGCCGTGGGGGTGGCAGCTGCCATCGCCTCAGCCGCTGCAATCTGGAACTCCTTGCTCTCCCGGCTCTCTGCCAGGCACTCGCCATTCTCCGCGTGCTCCTGGGCCACGGCTTTTTCCATCTTTGCCTGTTTGGGATGGATGGTGGGGCAAGCTGAACTCTCAGCAGCTCTAGGGCAAAGCACAGAGGGCTTGTTTAAAGAGGGGTTGTTAGACAAGTGTCCTGACACCTCTCCCCCCTCGCCAGCCCAGGTTGTAGGAATGGAGGCAGGCACATTCCCCTTCTCCCAGCCATCCCTACGCCATGGCCATGCAGCCCAGCCACAGCCTGGTACCTTTTCTTTCCACTGCTCTTCCCAATGGCCTTGGGCACTTTGTTTTCCGCTTTGCTGGTTGGCACTGGCCGGTCCAAGTGATTCCAGAGCCGATGCTTTTCCAGCTGGGTTTTGGAGGTGAAGGCAGCTTCGCAGTATGAGCATGAGTAGGTCAGCTTCTCTGAGATCGCACCCTGCGTGGAGCAGGGAGAGGCAGGTGAGCACAGATGTTAGACCACAAAAGAGAGGCTTTTTCTGACACAGGCATGAATATAAATCATGTGTAATACCCTTCTGCCCTTCCAAACAGTTACCAAAAGTCCATGATCCCCTGGGGCCAGACCTCACAATGAGCTGCAGAGACCTCAGTTCCTCTCACACACACACCTCACGAACTGCTCCTGGCCCATCTCTGCCCTCCACATTTCCCCATTTTAACCTCATCTTTCTCCTGGGGTTTAAGGCTTGAGAGCAGCTTTACCCTGCAGATGGTAATGGAAGAGCCAGCCACTGGAAAGGACAGACAGTTCTCCAGTCTCCTTACCCCTTGGCAGCGCTGATAGTGGTACTTCAAGCCATAAATGCTGGGGAACTCCAGCCAGCAGCCTGAATTGGGACATTTCACCCTAGAATGGGCTTTGAATTCGTCCTTCCACTGGTTCATCAGGGGGAGCTGGGAACAGGAGAAACAAGAGATAGCTGAGTGAAGAGCACCCTGTGCCTGGGTGTGTGCTGATGCATCCCAAGGGAGCTGGGAGGGCACGTGGGACCTCTGATCATTCTCGTCCATCCCTTCCACCACACAGCCATGAAGTGGCCCCCAGAGGTGTGTTTCAGCGTAGCAATGCTCACTCGACTGAGAGGTGCTGGGACAGATGCTGCAGGCTCCATAGGCTAATGATTCCTGCTGAGGCTTTACCTTGCTGTGGCTCCCAGAGCACACGCACACTCCCTGCCAGGCTGGGGAATAAATCAGGCCTGAAGTCACCCGGCTGATTTAATCACCCCACATTTCATCTAGTCCGTAAATCACCCCATGCCCCTGCTCTCATGACAAACTGCTCCATGTGTTGTCCATGCTACCAGGCAGGAATTAAACTGCACAACTCTGCAGGGAATAAATCACCCCCTTGCCATTGCTGCCGGCTCATTAGCCAAACCTGACATGGCTGTGACAGGATCCAGTCATCTGGACATGGCCCTGGGAAAGTGAGGCTGGAGAGGGGTACAGTTCCCTAACCAGGGTTTTGGAAGATGCTGGATGCCTGCACGGAGGGGTTGAGGGACCAAGATCTTGCTCAGCCCAAGACAAGGCTGCTCTAAAGATTAAACCACAGGGAAGGCAGGTTTAACCCTGGAATGGGGCTGGCTGGAGTGCACAGTGCAGGGCACGTCAGATGGGGTGAAGCAGGGAGGGCTCGGGGATTGGAGCGTGTGGGGTCTTACAGGGATGTCTTTCAGTGCCTGGTTCTCAGCCTTGGGTCTTCCTTTCTTCCTGCCTTCGGTTTTGTCACTGGTTGCATTTCCTGCAAGCAGACACAGCACACATCACCATCCATGCTGGAGGAGCCGCTGTCCCAGTAATTCTGCTGCCCATCCCCAGCTTCCTGCTGCCTGCCTGACCCCCTCAGCTCTAGGCTGGCCATTCTCTGTCCTAGCAAGGATGGAGATTCCCCTCTGAAAGGCAATGCCAGCTCCCCTGCAAATGAGGTGCTGATAAGATGTGGTGCAGGGAAGAACGGTCTCCTGAACACAGGCGTGTTCATATTGTGGACAGCTGGAGTTCATTCCCTTCAGCACTAAGTTATCCTCCTCTGTTAGCAATTATGGCTTCAATCCCCTCAAGGTAACAGTGGCATCTGGGAAACATTTAGGGCACACGCATTTCCCCACAAGGCCACTGATTTTGGAAGCCCTCTCTGAGCTACATCGCTGGGGTCCAACCCTTTCCTGGGGTGCAGGCACCCCTTGGCATCCAGAGCTGCCTTTAGCAGGGTAAAGGCAGGGAAAGCCCCTCACAGAGGGGATCTTCCCAGCATAAACAGACAGGAGGAAAAATCTCCTTGGGCCTGGAGATTCCTGGATAGAGAAATCAGCCATCCATCAGCGTGACAGCCCTTAGTGTGAGGGTCCCCCAGGGCTCGTACGCTCGCAAGCCTCCATCCCGGGGGCCGCGACACGGGAGGCAGCAGATGGTCTGAACTCATTTAAGCCTTTCCATCCTTTGATGTAACACTTAGCTACCAACACGATAAATAGGCGGTGAGACACCCATCTCGTTAAGCCAGACACACGCCTCTCCAAAGGGAGAGACCATCTCCATCCCTCCCCTCCCGCTCCCGGGACCAGATCCCTGCAGCTCCCAGGGATGGAGCTTTTTTGGCCAGCACAGCCCTCACTGGTGAGTTGAAGTGAGGGGCAGAGACACATCAAGATCCAGGCCACTTGTTTTGGCAGCCACCCCTCGAGTCCTGCCACTGGGCTCATCCCCTCCGCCCCATCCACCTCCACTGAAAGGACAAATCAGTTCCTTACCCAGCTTGGGCAGCTCTGTCGGTGGGTTTATCCTTGTCTCCGTCCTGCTTTCTTTGCTGGCAGTGGGTTTGTTAGAGCCTGCTGTTTTCCTTCCACCTTTACAGGTATAGGAATCCGCCATCTCTGAAAGAAGCAGGGGAGGCGTTAAAATTCACTCCTCGGAGCTGGGAACAACACATGGTGAAAGCAAGGAGAGCTGCTGGGGAGGGAGGGAAGCAAGAAAACCATCACGCAGCTTCAAGATTCTCACAAAGAGAAGAAACGGGACGTGCTTCCGAGTATTTGTTCTACAGTTGAGGAACGCCACAGACATGGCTGGAAAGCTGCTTTCATTACAGCCTGGCTTCCCCTTCACATACAATGGCAAAGACTTTATTAAAAATTATGAGCTGACTTTGCCCAGAGAAGTAGTGAATAAATGGCTTTTCCTCTTCGTTTATTTCTCCGCTTTCATTTAAGACACCAAAAGCAAAAAAAACCAGTGAGTTTTAATGAACAGATGTAATGATAAATTTCCAATTTTCCTTATTAATGGGAAACTGTTATAAACTGAGAATTGTTAATGTTATCTGAATTTTCCGTATTAATAATTCAATTTGGCTTCTCTATAAATAATGAACGTCAGGAATTATCACACAAGGCCCACTCTCACGCCTGATGGAAGTGGGCAGCAGGACACCTGTCCATTCAGCAGTGCCAAGAGGAAGCCCATGGCATGACTGGCTCTGCCTCTGGCTTCAGGTTCCTTCTTCCCTTCCCGACAGCACAAGCAAAGGCACATCTGAGGATGGGGGCTGCGCTGGGAGATGACATACGGATTTGGGGAAAAGAAGTCCTCCATGCCTCCACAATGAGAGCATCAGGCCCTTGGGAAGAGATTCCTAGGACCACCATGACCTTGACACCTTGGCTGGGACAAGAAGCTGATGTTCACTCATGGGTTTTTTAAAACATGGATTTGACTCGTTATCCCAAATTCCTCCCACGTTTAGCATCATTTAACTCAAAGGAGCTGATTCCCAAAGCATCCACACTCATCCTGTCCGTCCTCACGCCCAGAGGGATGGAGAAGCATCTCCTGTGTGGCCGGATTGCCAGCCAGGCCACCAACGCGTGGGACAAGTGAGGGTCCAGCAGTTCTTTCTGAGGTGTCCCCAGGGACTTCCCGTGTAGAATCAGGGACTTTCCATGTGGATACAGCCCACATACTCCGAGAAGAACTGGCAAAAGCTTCCAGCATGTGCTCGGCTGGTGACACATATGTGGCCGTTTGCATGGACACAAAGGTTAATCGGATCAAGTGAGAAATTCCAGCCTTGGCAACTGGTTCTGTGGCATTTGGTGCTGAACATGGGGATCGCTGATTCAGCTAATTTGGGCTCTCTTGGTGGGAGAGCTGGGTAGGAGTTCGGAGCATGACTGCAAGTGGTTCCTTCCTGGAGCAGGCACAGAGAGGGGTCCCTGCAGTCCCTTCCCAAATCGCTGCTCCACTCCCACCACTGTGGGCACTGCTACTGTCCCCAGTCCTCCAGGGATAAAAGTGCCAGACCCCTTCCTTCCCATGCTGCCTCCTGGCACCTCTCACTCAAGTTGCTCAAAGAAAAAAGGGAACCAAAAAAAGACTGAAGTAAGACCAGCAAAGTGAAAGCTGAAGACTAGATTTCCATGCTTACAATGGGGTGAAAACTGAGGGGAAATCCACACAGCTGACACCTTTAGCCAGGCAGGGCTAGTGCCAAAATGTAAAGGGGGATGGAGCACACGACATCTGTGTCTGCCTCGCTGGCCAGCTCGAGGTGACACGCAAAGGGTGACAGCCAGGGCAGACCCTGCTGACATCTCGGGTGCTCACCTCCTGCACCTTGTGACCACTGCACACCACTGAGCATCACCCCAACTCTCCCTTCCCAAAACATCCAATGTGCCCAGCTCAGCCCTGCTCCAGCAGCTGGACACCTCTCATCCCCCTTAACACATCTGTCCCCTCAAAGGAATCCTCTCTGCCCAGCTTAAGAGGTTCTGAATCTTCTGTTTTTCCACACCAAATATTCCTTTGCACTTCCCCCCTTAATTTTTGCAAAATGAAAAATAAAAATCTCATCAACCAATTAACAAGAACCAAAATCTGCTCCCTGGCCACTGATACAACCCCAGGGATCACAGATGAATTGTCCTGGAGACACAGAGCAAAAATCAGCCCATTGTGGGGTTTTTTTGATAATGTTCAAACTTCCCACTCATTTTTGAGTAACACATACTGAAACAGGCAACAGCCTGTGCTCTTTCACACTTTCCTCAAGGTTTTGCCGAAAACTCTTTTGCAACTGGTAATGGGAAGAGAAGGTATCCACAGGTTCCGGCCATGAGCCAGAGGTAGGATGTGGTGTGAGAAGGTTGGGCCTGGTAGCATCTTATGGAGGCCTCCAGCTCCTTCTAGGTAACTTTTTAGAAGTTTGTGGCAACATTTTTGAAGCATCCCAGTCCAGCTCCAGGAAAAAAAAAGCTCCTGTGAACACAGGGGCCAGTGTGTGATGAGTGGAGGCCAAGCCAGCAGTGCTGGGAGTAAGGATAAGGAGGAAACCCACGGCTGTGGGAAGGGGAAAGTGACATTTGGGAACCAGAGGCAGTGTTCCCAAGCCACCGGCAGCCCTGCACGGCTGGAAATTGGGCATAAAATGGGAAAGGGGAAATAATTCCATGTAGAAATGCCTGTCCATGACTTTGGGTCAGGCCTGCAGGAAAATGTACACAGCCACGGATGCGATCCTCTCACGACCACGGGAAAAGTCACCTGCAGATTCTGACCCCAAGTTCTCCTGCCAGGATTCCCACCCCAGTCCCATTGCTACGGATGGACTTTGCTGCACGACAACCACCTGGTCACCTGTCAATCTGCTCCAACTATCATCAATAATTTACCAACAGCTCCAGAGGTATAGAATGCCAAAAGCCAAGGGAGCTGCCTGCTCCAGCACAAGCCGTGTGCCAGCAGAGATGCGATGAGACCAGCACAAATGATGGATGCCAAAGGGCACTGCCATCCCTGTCGCTGTTGGAGGAGCTGTGCTCCCTGCCATCAACTCCTGGCAGAACTGGAGCCGCTGTGAAAAACTTCCAGGGAATAAAGACAAGGAAGCAGTGGGAGAGGCTTCCTCTCAAAGAGTCGACCTCGCTGGAGGTTTCCCCTGGAGGGAAGCACGTGGCGGGTGAAGCCCTGTGAACTGCTGCCTCTCTGGGCACGCCTGGTGGCCGGGCAGCTCCGGAGGGACACGGTGCATCCCGCCGCTATCACACAAACCGAGTGAGGCCCATCGAGGCTCTCCAGGAGGCAGAACCTCACCCGAGGCACGCACCCACCGCTCCTGCCGCACATGGCTCTGACCAGGCGCAAACGAGGCTTTTGAGGGTGTAAAGTTTCTGTTCGAGGCGCATTATCCCGTCCCTCCCCTCTCTGTCCCCGGGCACTGACACGCAGGGAAAAGCGCCCGCACATGCCTGGCAGACAATGAGTCCTCACCGTGCCGCGGGGACCGGGGTGTCCCCTGTCCCGGGGGTCACTGGGTGCGGGGAGCTCTGCCCGGTGCCGCTGTCACCTCCTGGGCGCGGGGAGCTTTGCCCTGCCCGGTCCCGCTGTCACCTCCCGGGCACGGGGACCTCTACCCTGTCACCTCCCAGCCCGGCCGTGCCACCCGCGTCCCTTCACAGCCCCTCCCCGCTGTCACCCCGCGGGCAGCGCCGCCCGGGCCTGTCACCCCCCGGGCCCGCGCCCCATCCCCGGGAGGCGGCCGGGGCTCCCCCGCGGGCCGGGCCCGGCAGGGAAGGGACGGAGGGCCCGGCCCGGCCCGGC
>VZRV01001561.1:416487-504741 GCA_013398115.1 Falcunculus frontatus | reverse complement strand
GCCCCGCGCCCCTCACCGCCGCCACCGGGCCGCGCCGGCCTCGCCTGGCTCCGGGACCGGCACCGGGATCGGCACAGGGAGCGGGACCGGGAGGACGGGCGGGGGCGCCGCCCCGGGAGGGAGGGACGGGGCCGCGCCCCCCGGACCGGGCTGACCTGGGCAGGTGCGGACGGACCCCGGTGCGGGCAGGGCTGCGCTGCGCTGCCTCTGCGGGATGCGGGCAGGGTGCCGAGCTGCCATCCGCACCTCCAGGGTGTCTGCCCTCTGTTACACCCTCCGGGGTGCAGGCAGCGTGTCCTGCCCGTCCTCCTGCCCTCCGGGGTGTAGGCACTGAGTGTCCTGCCTGTCATCTTCCCCTCCAGGGTGTCCTGCCTGTTGTCCTGCCCTCCAGGTCGTAGGCAGGACACCTTTCCCCTTACCCTGTTCCCCAAGGTGCGGACAGGATGTCCTGCCTGTCGTTCTGCCTGGCAAGGTGCCCTGCCCGTTATCCTCTGCTCCGGAGTGTCCTGCCCCACATCCTACCTTCCGAGGTGTTGCCAGTGCCCTGCATGTCACTGTTCCCTCCAGGGTGTCCTGTTCATCGTTCTGCCCGTAAAGGTGCAGTGGAAATGCCCTCCCCATCCATCAATCCGTCTAAACCCAGGGTACTCCAGGTCCCCTTGTAAAGCCACCCCAGCATCTGGGAATGATGTTGGGTGCGAGCCTGTTGCGATGTCCATGGGACACTTTCCCAGCTCCCAGGCTTGGGATGTCACCCCTGCAGTGCTGGTGGTGCCTGGGAAGGTGCTGCAGGGCAAAGCCAGCCTCGGTCACCAGCTGCGGGAATACACAGCCACACCGGGGTCCAGCAGTAGCCCAGAAATGAGGGAAAATCACATAAATTTTGCCAGGTGAGAGCAGAACCCAGAGCCACCATTGCTATCAGGACCACCCTGCCTGCCATCACCGGCGCGTGGCTCCTATGGGGCTGCCAGGAACTGGGCACAGTTGTGCAAAAAAAGAGCCCAACCCAAGCCGGGAGTTTCCCCGCGGTTTTCCCCTCTTTGTCTCCATTGCGGGAAAAGAGCTTAATTAACGTCTGCAGAGAGCAGGGAAAGCTCGGTGTAATTGCTAGGTATGATTATCGGTGGAGCGGAGGGTGCTCAGCAGGGTGGGAGGGACAGGCACAACCCACCTTCTTTGTATAAAATGAGGCATATCCAAGGCGGCCTTGCTTCCCAGCCTGCGAGCTGCCTCCCGGGAGAGCTCTGCTGCCTGGGGGTGGCTATCGGGCAGCTCCACGTGCTTGCTGGGACCGGGTAGCACCTTCAGCACCTTCGAGGTCCCCTCCTTGCTGTAAAAGGTGCCCAGCGCTCATCCTGGCCGCTGCTCCACGTGTGAAGAAGTGCCACCACGTTCATTTTCTGCATCCACGAAGCACAATTTTGCATCTCCAGGAACGGGATGAGGGCAAGGGGAGATAGGGGAGCCTGGCCACTCTGGGGTTAGATAGGGGCAGGGAGAGCAGGCAGCTACAGGCTGGGTGAGGTACAAACCTCTGAAATTATGTGATATAAAGGCACCCACTGTTGTTATTTTCAGGCTCCACTGAGCAGAGGGGGCCAAGGAATGGACTTGAAAAGAACAGCAAATGTTGAACAGATGCTGAGGAGTGCTTTGTTTCACATGCAGAGCTCTGCTGGGAAAGGCAGGAGGAGGAAGAGGAAGAGCAGCAGGGGCAGTGGTGCTGCCTTCCTCCATGTGCTCACAGGAAACCATCACATCTCCTCTTGCACCGTGGCTTTGTTGCAGAGGTCAGTTGTGGATGAGAGCTCATCCTCTCAAATGAGCATGATGCTGTGGAGGGGGCCACGTGGTGATTCCTCAGTACTCTGGCCCCCTGGTCACTGTTCACACCATTCCCACTGTTCCCACCACTCGAGGCAAGAAGAGGCCAAGGAGCAATGGCCGAGCACACACTGCAGCTGTAAATGCTGGAGAAGGTGCTTGGCAGCAGGGATGAAGCAGTCCAAGCCATTGAGCATGTAAATTAAATTGATACGGACCCCAGGAAGAGGAGATGAGGGAAAAAACAATTACATAGCCGGTATCAGCGAGGTGCTGCTGTCCTACATGCATTCCTGACATTGCTTCTCCAGCCTCCCGTGCTGGTGCTGAACAGATCTCCCTGGAGCTGCCCTGTGCCTGCCAGGATGCAGCCAACACAGTGACCTCCACCCCAACCCAGCAGCAATTTGGGTATCCCCAACAAGGGTCAGTTCTGGCTTGTAAAGACACCTGGCCAAGAATTTTAAACTCCACAAATGTAAGGAAACTTAACTCCACCCTTTAAGGAAAGGCAGGAAATACTCTAGTTTTCTGGATGCAGATCCTCTCGGGATGTTGGGACCTGGAGGCAGGACAATGCCCCTTGCCCAGAATGGGGCTGGCTGATGGGGCATTTACACTTTAAAAAGTAACTTAAAAGCACATTTTAGTATCATGGAATCCCAGAATGGTTTGGGTTGGAAGGGACCTTATAGGCCATTTATTTCCACTCCCCCTGCCATAGGCAGGGACACCTTCCACTAGACGAGGTTGCTCCAAGCCCTGTCCAACCTGGCCTGGAACACTTCCAGGGATGGGGCAGCCACAGCTTCTCTGGGCAACCTGTGCCAATATCTGATCCATGGGCTGCCCACCTTCCAGACCCTAAAGTCTGTTCGAGTAAAATGCGTGCTGGGTCTGCAGAGCCTCTTCCAGTTGTCGCTGCTCTGGGGACATCCCAAAAACTTCCACTAACTGCAGTGCATATGGGGCTGTGCAGGGCCAGCATCTCCACTGCTGGGATGGTGAGATGCTCGATGCATGGGACTGGGAGCACTGGGAGCCCAGACTTCAGCCCATGTCTGCTGAGCCCTGTGCACCTGGCACAGAGACAGGTGAGGGAAAGGGCATGACTGATGTGAAGCCCAGATCCAGGATGGGAGGCTCAGCATTCCCTATGTCCCAAGGCTTTATCCTGGGATAAAGGATCGCAGCCGGCTGCTGCATCCCCTTTATCCTTGGAGTGGCAGGGGGACAAAGCCCCTTGGAGCAGCCACACGCTCACACATCCGCAGGACGGGCTGTGCAGAGGCTGGTCCAGCTGAAGGAGAGTGATTCCTGAACAAAGAGGGATTTGCAGCTGGTTTGTGAGGCAGCATCCGGGCCAGCCCCAGCCTCCTCCCGCACGCTGCTCCGCAGCCTGGGCCGCTGATTGGAAACCGGAGCCCGCCATCACTCCGACAGCCAGGAATTATGCTGATGGATTTTTTTATTATTTTTCCCCCCCCTCCCTGTGCTTGAATGCACTCAGCAAATATAAGCAAAAGGGGGAAAAAAAGAAGAGCGAGAGAAAATCCAAACAGATTCAATTTTAGATATGGCGACAAAGCAAAATGGTTGCAGTGCAAAGAGGGAAGGTTAAGGAGGGAAAAGCTCCTGCCTCAAGGAGGAATGAAGCTCCCAGCAGCCCTGAGGCTGCTGTTTATGATTTACAGGGTTGTAGCGACATGAGTGGCATGTCCCGTGGGGACCCATCCCAAACTGGGGGCTCAGGTCTCTGGGGCACCAGCAATCCCGTGGAGGGCAGTGGGAGCTGCGGGGACACAGGACAGGACTGGTGATGAAGCTATGTGGCTTCATCAAATCCTTCCTAGTTTTAGAAAATGCATCCTCTGATGGGAAGTGAGTGGCTCATTTTCAGTGGGGAGTGTGAAGGATTTTCCTGGAGGCCCCAGTAACAACCTGTGCAAATGTGCTGCCTGGGAATGTTGTGTCAAAACCAAACCCCAAACTTGCCTTTCCAAAAAAGGCCCAAGAGAAATGCTGTGGATGTTCAACTTGGTTTTGCAGCAAAGCTACTGGTGCATCCAGGCTGGGGAACAGCTCTGGTTGATCCAACTGATACTCGTTTTGGATCAATTGTTTATCTCAGTCCTGTCGCCTTCCCTGGGCTGCCTGAGTCCCACCTCTTGCTGCCTGCCCTCCAATGGCTTCCAGCCTGTGGATGCTGCCTCCCCCTTACTCCAACCACGCCAGGCCATCCCATGTGCCACCAACCCCGGTGCAAACAGCCGGGATCTGCTCTGACCCTGCCCAGGTGCTGCCAGCACCCGGCACTGCTGCAAACCTGGCACCACCCTGGCAAAAGAGGCACCACCGCAGCTGAATCTGCGCCCACCCCTCTACATCCTTGTCCCAGTGAAAGCACCACAGCCATACCCACACTCACTCCTCTCCATCTTTCCTGTCTCTGTATCATGCCCACAGTCCCCGGGAGTGTTTCTGGCTCCGGGGAGGCAGAGCATTCAGAGGGCATCCAGCAGCTGAGAATGAGGACCAAAAATGAAGGAAGTAATATAGGGGAACAAAATGAAATGAAGCAATTATCCCTGCTCTGATACTTTCTAATTAAGGAAAGTGTCACCCTTATTAAGAGGCCATTAATTCATTGTCATAAGTCACCACCAGAGTGCAAGTACCAAAAACGTGCCTGGGCCACGGGGAGTGGAGCAGCTTCCCCTCCTCCTCGCACCACGGGCTCCAGCCCCAGCGAGAGCTGCTCCTTGAGGCCACAGGGCTGCTCGTGGATTTCTGCAGGCAATGCCCTGTCCCCACACCCTGGGCTGTGCTTTGGGAAGCTGCACACTCTGCCACGATGCTCAGCCTATACCAAACAGGGATGAGCCCATCCACCTCCACCTGCATCCCTGTGACTGCACGCTCTGCCCTGCACGGTCCAAATGCATTTGCACCAAGCATGTGGTGAGTTCTCAGCAGAGATCAGCTCTTGGCTGCTCTGGGGAGCCAAACCCCCAAACAGTTGACCAAATATCTCCAGCCCTGCGGTCAAGGCCAGCGTTTCCCCCTTCATCACCTCCCATTAACAGCCAGCTCCTTCTTGGCAGCCTCTCATTACGCATTCTGCATGGAGGGCCCCACATCAGCTTAATTAACAAGGTAAGAAAAACGGGACCTTTGAGGAAATCTTAATTATATTATCCATCTCACCCTGAGTGGCACCTGATCCATCCCAACACTGTTTTCAAGTTCATTAGCAATGAATCAAGATTGATTAGTCCTGGATGTGCAGCAAGAACATACTGGGGCAGAAGATTTCTGCTGCCATCGCCGTGAGACTCTGCGTGTGTGTTCCTAAGCCCTGTCTTGTCCTCCAGCACCAGGCAGAGGGATGGGGAGCAGGGCTATGGAATGAGGTAGATGGAGGTGTGCCAGCCCTGGGATGTGGCTGCCAGAGCATCCCAGGAGTCGCTGTTTCACTGTTCCCCTGCTACACACTGGCACCTCACGCTTCCCTGGGATGCTCTGACTTGGAGCAGCACCCAAGCAGCCCTTCCAGGCTGCTGCACACTTGCAGAGATGAGGCAGCCACAGCTTCTCTGGGCAGCCTGTGCCAGTGCCTCACTGCTCTCACAGGGAAGAGTTTCTTCCTAATATCCAACCTAACCCTGTTTTGTGCCCGTTGAAAGCCATTCCCCCCGTCCTGTCACTCCATGCTCTTGTTCAAAGTCCCTTTCCAGCTCTCTTGGAGCTCCTTTGGGCACTGAAAGTTGCTCTAAGATCTTCCCAGAGCCTTCTCTTTTCCAGGTTTACCAACCCCAGATTTCTCAGCCTGTCTTCATTGCGGAGGTTCTCCAGCCTTTCAGCATCTTTGTGTTTGTACTCTGGACTCACTCCTGCAGCTCCACATTCTTCTGATGTTGGGATCCCCAGAGCTGGAGGCAGCACTGCAGGTGGGGTCCCTCCAGAGCAGAGCAGAGGTGGGGACCCCACTTGCTGCCCTCCCTGCTGCCATGGTGCTGGGGATGCAGCCCAGGAGAGGGTTGGCTTCCTGAGCTGCCAGCACACATTGCTTGTGTCAAGCTTCCCATGCAATGACTTGGGGTGCTTTGGAATCCTCCCTGTGCACCTGATGGGATGACAGGGTTCTAATCAGATGGAGTGTGCAGTCCACTGGGGACAGGCATTCCAATTTAAACCAGCTCCAACTCAGCAGAGCCAGTGGCGGGCGCTGCCACCCCTGTGCCCAGCACACTGTGTCCTCCCACCCCACTCAGCCAGGGACAGCCCAGGCTGCCTTCAGCACCCAGCGTGAATTTCAGTGTCAGAGGAATGGGGGGCATTCCCTGCATCAGAGCCACAATCAGCAGTGCTTCAGAGCTAGAGGTGTTTACATCATCAAGCCAGGCTCAGTAATTACTCAGACAAATTTGCATGCATTTTCTATGGGCATCTCTGCTGGCTTTTTTATTTTCTGCTTGAAAACCTTGCTGGAATCTGCAAACTGCCTCTGCCACTGGGAAGGGACTGCTGGATTGTTCCTTTCTAAGACAAGAAGATGTCGAACATAACTCCTGATGCCAGTGACACATTGGCCCTCTTATTGCAAAAAAATTCCACCAAATAAAGTGGCAAAAAAATTTACCAGAGACAGGAGTTGTGTGGCCATCGCCTGCCCCTGTGTCCTGGTGCTGCTGCCTGCATCCTCCTGCCTGCTGCAGGGGACTGACTGATGTTTGCTGGGGTTTTCTGTTTGCTTTAATTGTTGTCTGGTTTTAATATTGCATGAGTTGATTCATCTGTGTTTCATTGTCGGTGCTGTTTGTTTTGGGGCAGTGCCTGGAATATCGCTGGCAGATAAGTGCTGGACAAGTAGAAGGTATTTTTCTTGCTCAGCAAAAGATGAGGAGTGACCAAGCTGTGCCTCAGTTAGAGAGGATCCCAAGTAGTATCTGCCTCCAGTTCCCAGGGTCCTGGTGCAGTACTCACCACCCCAAGTTCTCGTCCATGAGGAGGATTGCTCTTCACTGGATCCACCATGCAGATGGATTTCACTGTATGCCCAGAGCTACTGAAGGCAAAACCATGTCACGGCTGCTCCACATGCATCCCTGCTGCCCTGGGCAGAGTCCTGGGTGCTCCTTGGACAAGCCATGGGCATTAGGTGGCACCAGACACTGCCAGAGCAGTAGTTCAGAGCCAGCCTGGAAAGATGCTCTGCTCTCACCATCACCGTCCTCATCAGGATGAAGACACAGAGCAGGGGACTGGGGGCAGGACAGCATCCTCCTGCCAGCCCTGGGAATATTGTTTCACCCAGCTCCTCCAGCCCCATCCTGGGCTGGTGGGTCTCAGAAAGATACCCGAACAGGGGCCGTGCTTGGGGCTCTGGCCGAGTGCAGTTGGTGGGGTTTCTGCTTTCTTCTCTGCCTCCTTTCTTCCATGCTGAGGCCCTGGAGGGAGCCAGAGCAACCTCAGGAGCACAGCAAGGGGCAGCTGGGCTTTGGGACAGGATCTGGGGGGGACCCTGCCTTTCCTGGGGGCTCCGGGGCAGCCCCAGCACTGCTCTGTGCACCCCAGCTGCATTCCAAGCCAAATCTCCACCAACTTACTGCATGAGCCCAGCTGGAGCCTGGAGAAGACATTTCTCCTGTACAGTTCCCAAGCTCTGGAGAGAAGCTCAGCGCCTCCCTCTAACGATGTGCAGACACCTGCAGCCATCCTCTGCTCTTTGGGTTTCTGGCCCCCCCGGCCACCCCGCAGCTCCCTGTGCCTCCTCGCCGCTCCCACTGCCCCCCACCTCCCCCGGCTCCCCACCAGGACACAAACAAACCCCACCGTGGGGAAGATGGGCTTTTTTCCTGGCTTCTTTTTCCTTCTCTTCAAACTCAATAAATTCTCCCAGCTCTGTTGCTCGCGAGTCTCCGGTGAGGTGAGAAGAGCAAATTTTGCTGCATATTTGAAAAGGTCATTTTGGAAACAGGAGGAAATTCTAATTGCTGTGTCCTAGGGTACCGGGGGCTACACCCAGCAAGGCCCTGGAGCTGCTTCCCTGCAGACAGAGCCAAGGGTCTCAGACCCCTGACTCACAGGCAGAGAGGGGAGATGTTGGCTGCATGGTCTGGATCACTCTGCTGCAGGCACCAACCAGACTATGCCTTTCTGGAGAAAATATGGATTTTGGAAAATTGGAGGCTTCATGTTCAGCCCAGCATGGAGGGATTTAGGGCTGTAGACATCTCCTGAGCATCCCCGGAAGGACTGGAGGGACCAAACTTGCAGCACAGGTTCAGGTGTGGGAAGAGTCAGAAGAGCAGTGAGTTAAAATAACAGTCTCTAATTTATTACCAGCAGAGAAGCAGGCAGGAGAGTGCCTGTCCGGGGGGCACCGTGACCTGCCTCCACATCCCAATGCCCCAGGGGTTTTGGGGTGCTGGTGTTTTTGGACTCCCATGACCCACAGCCCTACCCTCATCACTTGAGGAGGAAAGTGGGGAGGTGACAGCATCCACCCCAGCCCAAAATCCTGATTTACATGTGGATTTTCCTTATCTGTCCACAAGGGCAGTCACTAGCTCTGTATGGAGGAGTTTGTGGGGTGAGGGGTGTAACAGCAAACACTTTCACCGTAATGATGGTGAAGGTCATCAGGAAGGTGCCTGGCTCTGGGGGCACCATCACCAGCCCTTGGGCAGGAGGTCAGGACAAGAATCTGCCAAGGCCTGGATGAGCAGAGCTCTGCAGAGCTGGCGGGAGCATGGAGCAGAGCAGGGCTGGGCATGGGGGCTGGGGAGGACCTGGCACCCATTGATCCCCCAGCCTCACCCTGGGCAGCACCCAGCACCACCCAGCAGCACCCCCTGCCTGCTCCCCCCAGCCCCTGCAGGGGCTCCCCTGTCTGCCCACTGATGAAGGATGAGCTCCTGGCACAGCTTCCTCCAGGCCATGGCACCCTCCAGGCACATCCACCCTGCCTTTACTCCCAGATTTTCCAGCTCTGATGACTCAGCTCCCTTTTTAACTCACCAAGTGGAGCTGGGTGCTGGGGTCTTGGCCCCGCTTTGAATTTTTTTGGCTGGTTGTATCATCTTATTTGCTACTGATAACGTCACCTCCCCGGACACTGGAACACAGCCCAGTCTGATGAGGAAACCAAAGCTCCCTAAATAAGCTCCGAGGCACGGACACGAGTTGCCGAGTGCTGGGATGTCGCCCAAGTGCATAATGCTTCAGTGTCCTGCACATGGCTCTGAGCTGTCCCTGGAATCACCGCGTTCCCTTTCTCCACAGTGCTGAGCTCTGCTTTTTGCCATCTCCTTTTTTCCATCTCTTTCCCTGTGAACCGTCAGGCTCAGGTGGATGGAAGTTCATCATCTGTCCCAGCAGCTGGTTTGCTGATTTTCCTCCAGCCGAGAGCCGTGTCTGCTGGAAGAAACCTTCCATCCCTGCACAGGAATGTATTCCTTTAAAAGAAAGAGAAGGAAGAAGCAGGAGAGGAGCCCTGGAGTGTCTGGGAAGCTGTCTCTTCTTATTCCAAGCGTGTGGCTCAGGTCTCGTATCGGCGGTGCACAGCCCATCCCAGCGGAGCTCGGTTCACAGTGTTGGTGCAATCTGCCAAACAGACGGATCAGCTAGGAGACATTTCCAAAAGAAGCTGGAACAAGGTGGGAGAGGAAGGAATAAACAGCCTGCAGGGTGGCACGTTGCAGCTCACCCACTGCCAGCCCCGGAGAATCTCTTCCCTTCCGTGCAAAATGCCGCTGACGGATTTGGGGCTGCGTGTGGCAGCCTGGCCCTGTGCACCACAACCCATCCCTATGTGCCACAGCCCAGCCCTGGAGCCTCCCCCTGCCCGGCTGCCCCTTCGGCCCTACCTTGGCTGAGCAGCTGCAGGTTCCGGACCTCCTCGCGCACCTGGAGCTGCAGGACCTGCTGCAGGACCTCCTGGCGCTGTGTCTCCAGCACGATCCCCATGCGCTGCAGCTTCTCCCCGTTCAGCCGCAGCAGCGCCCGGCCTGCAAACACGGAATTGCTCGGTGCCCAGCCAGCCCCATGGAGTGGGGGGATGGATCCAGGAAAGGGCTACACAAAGGGGAGCCCATCAGCGTGGAGGAATGAGGAGGGAGTGCTCTTTCACTGTCTGGAGTAGGGCGTGGAGTGACAGGACAAGGGGGAATGATGGGCAGAGGGTAGGGTTAAACTGGATATTGGGAAGAAATTAATCCCTGTGAGGGTGGTGAGGCTCTGGCACAGGTTGCCCAGAGAAGCTGTGGCTGCCCCATCCCTGGAAGTGTTCAAGACCAGGCTGGACAAGGCTTAGAGAAACCTGATCTAGCAGAAGGTGTCCCTGCCCATGGCAGAGGGCTGGAATGAGATGAGCCTTAAGGTCCCTTCCAGCTGAAACCATTCTGGTTCCTGACCTCACTTCCAGAGAGCACCAGGCAGCAGCTCATGTCCCCAGCCTCTGACAGGTACCGGCACCGCAATCATGTAACCCATCCCCGCAGGCAGCAGCTTTCCATTTCTCCGCTCCACCTCCCACATGAGGAGATGTTTTCCGAGCGCAGGGTCCCCACGAGGACTGGTCGTCCCGGGGGAATGGGGGTGCCCATCACAACGCATTAGCGCTCTGCTCCCCGCCGAGCCACTTCCCTCCAGTCTGGGGCTATTAGACGAGGGATTTGAAGCCAGCTTTTGTCCTTGCTTCCCAGCGTACACTCGCTAATGCTGCCTTTGTTGCCTGAGCAAGGACTGGCTGGCTGAGCTCTCGCATTAGGATTTTGCATCCCCCCCAGGCAGCTCCTGCCCTCACTTCCCTGCCACCATCCCCTGGCCCTAGCAGTGCTCAGTCTGGCCTTGCACATGTTGAAGTTGGACTGGAATGATGCTCTCACACAGAGGTCAAAGCCACTGTCCCCAGGGAACAAAGGGGAGGGAGAAGGTCCTAGAGGGGAGTCTCCTCAAAGGACTTGGCTGGGAGTTGGATTCAGGCCTGGACAAAGACCTTTGTAACTTGGACACCAACTGGGCCGGGATTTTTCTCTTCAGCAAAAATGTTCAGCATTTAAAAAACTATCAAAATATTATTATTATATTAATCTAGGTGATGAGAAGACTCTTCCCCGTTTAATAAACCAATTTATCATTTTATACAACATCCAGCCTGTCCTGGAGCTCACCCTGGTGGCAGATGCCTCCTGCCCAGCCTGGGTCAGTGTTGCTGTGTCCCCTGCTCTCACCTTGGCTGCAGCTGATGGGGAGAGGGGACCAAAATAGGGGGTATGTCCATCTCCTGAACCACAAATGTCCAAGCAGCCTTTCCCAGGAGCACGTGCCAATGGCAAATAGTCCAGAGGGCACACTGTACCTGTGATGGCGTGGTGGGAGAACGCCTCGACGTAGATGAGATAGTTGTGTGGGCAGTGCTTCTTCAGCCATTTGCACACATCCTGCTGGGTCCACAGCACCACTGGCTTGACCAGGCTGCCCAGCGTGGGGCTGGTGTGGTAGATGCCATAGTGGTCACAGCCACAGACCTGACGGGAGTGGGAGGGAAAGGCATTAATGGGATTCAACCCTGCAAGGAGGAAAATGGAGGTCAGTCCATGTGGATGGGGGAGATGCTGGCTAGCTGCATAGGATTGTGGTGACGCTGGCAGGCTTCAGCTCCGCACTCTCTGGAGTCTCTGGGCTCACCCTGAAATCAGAGGACCCAGTAAGGGAGGCAGGGAGAGTGGAGATGGGAGGTTGAGCTGGTTGTCCTGCTGTATATAGAGCCAACACTTTAAACTTCCCAGCTCTCCTGCTGCAGACAAGAGACCCAGCTCCCCTCCCCAATGCATCTCCAAGCCCAGGAGAGCATTGCAAAGCCTCAGGAGATGTCCTGGGGAGTCCTCAGGGTCCCCCCCTCACCTGGCAGAGATGGGCATTTGCTGGCAGCTCTCAGTGGGGATGAAGCCAGTGAGGTCCTGGAGGACAGCAGGAACTGGTGCAAAGCCATCCCCACCAGATGTTGGTATTGGTGCAAACTCATCCCCACCAGAAGTCCCCAGGAAAGCAGCCGGCAGCCAGCTGGTGCCTTGGAGCAGGAGGGACTCTCCCTTTCTCTCCCTCTCAACCCCCTTCAACCCCCTGAGCTGATTGGTCACAAGGTCCTGCAGTCTTGCAGGTGTCTAAGGCCACCTCTGAAACCCACAGACCATTCTTGGGGTGCTGCTGTGTCCAGAGACACCCAGGATAAAGCAGGGTCGCAGTCCCCAGCACCCCAATGTGCCCTGGTCACCCTCCACCACCCGCTGAGCTATGCCGTGCATAGTATCAAGTTATGCCCATGGGGAGATATGGCTTATCTGACAGCATCCCTCCATCCCACCTTCCCTCCCTCCAGCTGTCTGCTGCAGTGGCCAGTCTCACTCTGAGCCACCCAGTCTCACTCTGAGCCACTTGGCAATTCCATTTTCTCTCCCCCATCACATCCACTCCGGCCTCACAAGGTTGTTGCAGCCTGGATTTGTCTCATACGGACGAAATCACACGTCTTGAGCTGTGACAGTGCAGGGGAACAAGCCTGCTTCTCCTAGTGAATCCTTCAAGTTGGATGAGAAGTGGGGCTGGAGGATGCAGGAATCTCCCTCTGCCTGCTTTTCACACCCAGGAGATATTGGTGATCTCTCCACTGCTGGTGATGCTGAGATTTCATCCTTGAGCATCACCAGCAAACTTTGCTGCTCCAAAACATCCACTTGTGCCCAAGCTGCTGGGACTGTCCTGGGCTGGATCACAGGCAAGTTGGGGTGGAAGGGGGTCCCTGCTTCCCACAACACAAGGGAACTGGACTGGCAGGGGTCACCCATGCCCAGGACACAGCAGGGACAGAGCAGGAACAGCAGCTGGTGCAGGACACACGGCATGGGAAAGGTCGACAGCATGTGGCCCGCGGTGTGCCAACATCGACCTCTGCGTGTGAACGCTGGCTAATTAAGCATGTCTAAGAGAGGAGCAGGGATAATTAGTGTAAGAGGGACTCCAGACATCCCGCAGTTACTGAAACTAACGACATTCCTGAGAGACGCTGCAGAGGAGGCAGTGGAGGGCAGCAGGGGCTGGGATGTGTTCCCTGCCCCGTGCCAGGCATTGCCATGGAGCCCGGCCAGCCTGGTGGGGCTGCTGCCTGTGCCCAGGGGAGCGTTTGAGCTTGGAAAGGAACTTTTCCTCAAGCAGAGCTCGTTGGGAACATTCAAGCAAGAGGGAAGAAGGCAAAGTTGGGAGGCTGTACATTGATAACTGAGGAGCCCGTCTCCAAAGCAGACGGAAAATCCGATAGACGGTGCAGACGATGCAGCTTCCGAACCAAACCCTCACCTTCGGGGGAGACCCCGGCAGCTGCCCGGCTCCACCAGACGCATCCCGGGAGTCGCCTGCCTGCGGGGGCAGCCCCAGCCCACGCCGGCTGCGCGGCTCCTTCACACTCGGCTGAGCGCGCCGGAGAGCGTGCCGGGGGCAGGAGGAGGAGGAGGCGGCGATTTGCTCTGGATTCACTAACGAGTGATGATGAGAAGCGGAGGGGCTGGGGGGAATAACAACCAGTTTCCCGGGAGCTCACCGCGAGCTTCCCACAGCTATTATCCAACTAACCCTCCGAGGCACGGGGGAAGAGGTGACAAACAACTGGCAATTTCCCTGGGCACGCACACAGCTGAGCGCGCATCACTCATCAGACACGGCCCTGCACCGGGGACCATCCCAGCATCCCTAAACCCTGCGCTGCCTGCTCGGCGTGCATTCCCCCGCTAGCCGTGGAGGGTCCCCAGGTGAGCCCCTGCGCTCCCCAGAAGGGCAGGGGAGGTGTAAGGGATCATGGGTTCGTTTTCCAGCCGGCTGAGCCGCGCTGTCTCTCTGATAAACTCTCAGCCGTGAATATCGAGCGCCGGTGTGGAGGAGAGCAGGCAGGAAGGCTGGGAGGCTGCTCTGGCAGGAAGGCAGGAGGTGGCTGGGAGAACCGGGGGGTGGGAGCCGTCCCTGGGCACTGCAAGGAGCAACTTGCAGGGATGATGCTCCTTCCTGTGGCTGTGCAGCAGTGAATGGATGGAAACCTTTGGCTCACAGCCTCCATAGTACAATAAAGTTTAAAATTTTGGAAAGCCAAACCTGGCTAAGAGACAGACCCAAGCACTCAGTGATTTTAAGGCATTATAAGGAATTTGGTCCTGGCACATTTACTGCAAAATTGTATTAAGTCCCAGCTCCAGGTGGGAGGGCAGGTGATGCACAGAGGGGAGGTGGCAGACAGAGGGGAGGTAACACAGAGAGTTCACCTCAGCACAGCCTGCAGCCTGATGAAAAATCTTAAATTCTTATATTTACATATATCACTATAGTTAAATACCCAATAATCATGAGGACTTTCAGCAAAACAAGATCTGAAGGGGAGGAGGAGATGCTCCTTTGGGGAGCCCATGGTCTGGCAGACACAAGGAGCTGCATTCCCCTTGGCATGCCCGGGGTAGGGTGTGGGGGTACCTGCGAGCCCTCGGTGCCCGGCTGCCGCAGGAGTTTGACGGTGCGGCCGCCGTCGGGGCGCTGGCTGCGGCCGTCGTGCCAGGTGAGGCTGCTGCCCGGGTTCCGCTGCAGGCGGTAGCTGAGGTTTTCAGCCGACACCGTGTGCTCCAGGAGGCTGCGGCAGAAGCTGAAGTGAGCGGAGGCGGCAGCGGCGGCTGCAGAGGGAAGGGGGATGAGAGACGGCCATGGTGCTCATCCACCCCACACCTGGGCACCCAAAAGTGCCTTTTCTACCCCACAGGACCCTCTGAACTCAGGCTGTGGGCCCCTCTCTCCAAAACCTCCCTGTTCCCGCCTTCCTTTCCCATTGCCAAGAAGAAAATCCACCAGCCCAGGAACCGCCAGCTGGCACTGGGATCCAGCAGGCACCCGACAAGATGTTTGCCCACACAAACCCCTCACGAGCGACGTTTGTTTTGACACCCGCCAGCCGAGCAGACGCGGGACCCACAGCTGATCCCCGACACGTGGTGAGAACCTCCTGCTTGTCACTGTCACTCTGCCGGGACAGGCACCAGGAGGAGGCCAAGGGAAGCTGCTTTCCATGGGCCAGGCTGACAGCCAACTGCCACCACCAAGGGAAGAGGAGCAGAGAAACCCTCCCTGGGCAGCCTGGTGGGGAAGGGAATGCAGGCTGGTCCCCCAGCACAGACCATGGGTGCCTGGGGACAGCTACTGTGCACCCCAGTGATGGCTGAACACACACCAGCCCTTCAATAATGACCATGAAGAGCCATTTACCCACGAGTGCTTTTTGTCCCTTATTCATAGAATCATAGGATATCCTGAGTTGGAAGGGATCCACAAAGCTCACTGAAGTTCAGTTCCTTGAGTTTTAACAAGCTGGGGGTGCTGGGGTTGCAATGAGGTTGCAAAGGTTTCTTTGAGAGGGGCTGAAGGGACCCAGCTGCCGTGGGAGGAGGGTGAGTGGGTATTAGGGGCTCACGCTCTGTCTGCTGCGGATAAAAGCCAGACGGCTCGACATAAGCAGCTCTGATCCGCGGAAGCAAAGACCAGAGCATCCCCCAGCTCACCTGCTCCCACCACGGGCAGCCAGGCAAGTCATGAACCACCTCCAAGAGCAGAGCAGCACCCAAAGGAGACCCACTTTCAAGATAAACCACCCTAGGAGAGCAGGAGGGTTGGAGAAACCCTGATGCAGCTCGTTTTCCTAATTAGTGGGTTTTAAGAGGGAAGAGGTTTCAAAGACACCACTCAAGTACACCTTTATGCAATAGGAGAACAAGTGGCCAAAAAAAGTCAAAATAGAGCAGGAAAGGGTTGTTCACTTGTCCCAGGACACCCAGACCACATCACATGGTGTTGCTTCTTAAACACACCCAGCAGGAAGCATTGCCATGGGGAAACTGAGGCAGGGGACCTGTCTGATGGCTGGGGGAATGATTTTACAGAAAACAAGGTGGAGGGAGATCAATGGAGAAGCTTAGCAGAGAGCAGAGACAGGACTCTGCACCTGTCCCAGGAGATGGGGATGTCTCCGATGACTTCCAACAGCCTCAGACATCCTGAACCTGTCGGGTGAGGACTGGAGCGGGCTGTGCTCTCTCCAGCCAAGGATGTCTGAGATGCCTCTGTCCTGTCCCCGGCATCCCGAGCACTGTAGTTGTGCTGGGATACCTCCGAGCTGGAAACTGCCCATCCCACTGGGTGCTGCAGTGGATATAAACACGGCAGGTTCAGAGGGGCTGGTACCGGAGCTGTGTCCTTCAGCTGTGCCAGGGCTTCCCCAGGACCTGCTACAGGGAGTAGGGGGAAGGGGGCTCTGGCTATCGGCAGGACCCATATCCATAGGGAGCCATGGAGCATCTGCCACCATCAGCAGGACATGGGCACCTCTGCTCCTGCAGCAAACACTGCTGGAGGCAGGAGCAGGAGTGGGAGCAGATGGGAAAGAGGGGTGAAAGTTGAAGGGAAAAACAAGCCAGGAAGAAAGGCAGGTCCGGGAGCGTCGGGGGCATGGCTCCCCTTCAGGGCAGGCAGTGGCTGCCCTGCAGCCCAGAGGCCCTGGCTCCAGCAGCTCCTCCACAATCTGAGCTCCTCCAGCCCAGCCCTTGGGTTCCAACTTTCCCATCATCTGGCAGCACTCGACTTGGGACGGTAGGGAGGGTGCTGAGCAGGGCATGTGGGAGCATTCTGGAGTGAGGAAAGGATGGGGACAGAGGAGCCCCGTGTGAGGACAGCCCTTGGGCTGGCTCCACGCAGGGACATGGGGGTGACATCCAACACGGGCTCTCCTGTCCTTCCCCTGCCCTGCACAGGGAGCAGCCACAGCATCCCCAGGAGCACTCAGCCGCCCTCCATCCCCTCCGCCCCTCTCTGCTAAGCCGGAGGCTGTGCCCTCCGGCCAGGAATGCACATGCAGCATCTCCCCCCGGGCCCGCTGGCCCCACAGCCCCCCGGCCATGCCCTGGAGATCCCTCACCTGGCTCGGGTGGTCCCTGCGAGCTGCGGATGGTGGAGACGCAGCAGAGGGATGGCCGGCCCTGCTGCATCTCGGCGGGAGGAGGGATGCGCGTGAGCGCTCGGCACCGCTGTCACGAGTGCGGCTCCATCCCTGCCTCCCCTCATACCTCGTCCACACCTGACTGATTTCCCCGAACGCCTCCCTCCCACTGCCTCTGAGCACCGGCTGCACGCTCATCCCAGCTCCGGGCAGCCCCAAGCCGGTCTCACATGGAGAGGGGGGTGAATTACACCCCCTCCCCACTGCCCCGTGGGCGTTTGATCCGGAGAGATGCTCGGTGCTTTCCTCTCGTGCTCCCGCCTAATCCCGCGGCGGGGCCAGCTGGCACTGGGATGGACAGGCAGCCTGGGGGGCTGCTGCAGGGACACTGGACCCACCGGGCATCAAAGTGCCCTGGGGCTGAGTGGAGCCATGGCACGAGTGTGGCAGCACCGGGGTCACCGGTGGCTTAGGGCAGACGGGATGCAGGAGGAAAAACAAAGAAGGAGCGTGGTGCTGAAAAACCTTAATGGGAAGGGGCCACAGGGCTCAGTGTGGGCTGCACCTGCTCCTGGCCAAAGCTCTCATGGTTATGGTCGTGTTGGGGTCCGGGCAGAATTGGGGTTCCCACAAAAGCAGAGCAGGTCGGAGAGCAAAGGCTGTGCTGAGTCCTGAAACGGGAATGCAGGAACCTCCAGACTGGCTGAGCCCGAGCTGGAGTGGGGAGGGGAGAGCTCAGCTCGGGTCCCCAGACAGCCACTGGGACCCCACTGCCCCAAGTCCCTGCGAGCTGGTCCAGGGTGCCTGTGTCCCGTCTGCCTGCTCCCTGTGAGTGACACCCCACTGCCTGCTTGCCGCCGGGGAATCGCTGCCGGCTTGTTTCCATGGCTCTTTGATCCATTTTGGGCATCTCTCCAAACACGCAGGAGGGGGAGGCCAGGTCCGGGTCACCGCAGGGAGACCAGCAGCGGTGGGACAGGGTCTGCAGCAGTGGCAGGGACAGACGCCGCTCCCTCTCCTCGCCAGGCACAACGCTGCTCCCGCTCCCATTCCCTCTCCAGACACTTTTATGGCTGGTGAAACGTGAGCGCTGGAGAGGCTCAGAGCAGCAGCAGCTGCTGGTGGGGAGAAGAACGGGAAACCTCCCGGGGATGGGCACCTCGGGGCACGGTGTGGCAGCATTCCCCGGCAAAAGCATTTCCGTGTGGGTCCCGAGTTGGCTCGGGCTGATCACTACCAGCAAAGCGGCTGCCAGGGGACTTTCCGCGGGTGCTTCCTGCTCGCAGGTGACCAGGACCTGCCCGGGGGACACGGTGGCAGGCGGCCAAGCTACAGGAGGAGCAGGCAGGGGCACAGCGAGGGAAGCCAAGTGCCTGGACAGGCAAAGACTGCCTGAATCCTGCTCTGTCCTCTGCCACCACTTCTCAGCGTGGCCTCAGCAACATCCCTGTGTCTTTGATGCCATCGCACGTGTGGTTGTCCCACAGACCTGCCCTCCAGATGGGGCCATGTCTGCAGGCAGCTGCAATGGGGGCAGTCAGGCTTCCCGGGGCTAGACAGGCTTCTCGGGATTAATGGGGGAAGCTCGAAACAAGGAATGAAATCACTTTGTTGCCTTGCCTGGCTGCCCGTGTGTGACGACCCTTAAGGGTGGGTCGTCACACCGCATTTGGGAGGGAAAGAGACGTTTAGCACCAAATACAGCGAGGGATTTGCTTATAATTGGAAGTGGGTTCGGGGAGCTGGTCGTCTCTCTTGTGTTCCTGCAGGCAGGTGAAGGGTGGATGGGACCAGAAGTCTCTGAGGACTCCTAGGACAGGGAATTTGCTCAATTCAGGGAACAGCTTTGTGAAGAACTCATCCTGCTTTTAGTGGCATCTGCATAAGCCATGAGCTCAGCTGGCATTGCCATTGCCCTGGTCCTCTCTGTCCCTTCCGTGTGGCTTCACCCTGGTGTAGGGCAGAGCTGCTGCTTGTGCTGGTGGAGCCTCTGGGGATGATCATTCCAGTGATGCTCTCTGGGATCCCCCAACACATCCCATCTTTGAAGCTGTGCCCATGAGATGGACCAGGTCCTGCCCTGAGCTATTCCCTAAGATATGAGGAAGATCAAACCAGACTCAAAGAGGACTGAGACCCCCCTCCAGCCTCTCCATGTTCCCCTGGGATGTGCTTGGCTCAGGCCCTGGGTGCGATGAGCATCACCCCAGTGCTTTCCTCTGAATTCTCTGCTGGTGAAGATGAGATGGGAGCCCCGCACAGGGACAGAGCTCAGGCTGGTGGCTGCCCACTGCTGGTGCCTCCGAAGGACGAAGGGAACAAAGGCAGATGTCCTTTCCGTCCTCCCTGTGCAGCACGATGGGTGCCCTGGGCACACGCTGAGGGAGTGGGCACAGCGTTTGGGGGGAATGTGTATGCCTTTGGGATATCTATGCCCCTGAGACTCCCATGGGTACTGCCAGGAGGTCGCTGAGCACACCATAACAGGGGATTTCTGTAGGGTTGGACAGTGTGAGGGTGTGGGCTGAGGGCAGTGGACAGGACTCCAGGTGGCTCTGGGCAGGGCAGGTTCTCCTGGAAGGAGGCAGGAGTGGGAGCCCACAGGCACGGACACCCCTGCCTGCAGTGAGCCCCCTTCCACGCTGACATGCTCTTCCCAGGGGTCCTGCGCTTCTCCAGCACCCCCAGGCCTGACTGCCCTGCCCTCACACCTGCATCCCTCTGCCCTAGCCAAATTTTCCAGTGCATTTCATTGGTACACCACAATACCAAGGGTAGGGCACGGGGACAGACCCTCCCCGGAATGGGGGAGTAAAGGGGAATGTGGAGGGACTGACTCCCGGGATGGAGAGGACAGCACTGGGGATAGAGGGCAGGCAGACCCCCGGGGATGGAGGGGGCAGCACCGGGGGAGGGATGAAGAACAGACCCCCGGCATGGAGGGGGCAGCACCTGGGGATGGAGGACGGACAGACCCCTTAGGATGGAGTGGACAGCATCGGGGAGAGATGGAGGGCAGCCCCCCGGATGGAGTGGATCCCCAGGTCCGTGCCCGCCGCGTTCAGGGCTGGAGGAAGCGCGTCCCGCCGCGCACCTGAGCCCCCCCTCCCGCGCCCGGTACCTTCCATGTCCTTGGGCCGGCCGCAGCTCATCCTCCGGCAGCGGCGCCGCGCTCGGGCGGGGACGGANCCCCGGGGGCTCCGCCCGCCGCCGGCCCCGCGCTGCCGCCCGCGCCGAGGATCCCCGAGCATCCCCCGACACCGGCCGGGGCTGCGGGCATCGCCCCCCGATCCCTGCCCGGGGCATTATCCCCGCTATCTCTCTCCAGCTGGGGGAACAGGTCCTTGGGGACACCAGGGTGCAGTGGGCACCATGGACAGGTTTTTGGTCATGTTTGCAGTGGGCACAGAGCGCAAGACTCCTGGCTGTTCCCTCCTCCCCAAATGTCTCCTCTCCCCCCGACCTCCAGCTCCCTGGATGGGTGACAAGGGGGCAGGCAGAGGAGGGTGCTCACCCCCGTGGGTGCTGCATGGGCTCTGGTGGGTGGTCTCAGCATGAGTGGGCACCCACCAAACCTCCCTGGTGCTCAGCACACCAGCATGGAGCAGAACGGTGTCACCAGCACCTGTCACTACCCCGGGGTGACAACCCCACAGGTATTCTTGTAGGCGCCTGCCTTCAGCTGTGACACTTGACCCAGACAAGGACTGTCACTGCCAGCCCCTGGAGCCACCAAGGGGCTGGGGCCTGGCTATGCACCCTGTGGTCATCCTGCACTGGGCTGGGACAGGAGTGGGGACACCTCTGGGTGCCCAGGACAAGGACAAGCAGATGCCTGTGCTGCCATACTCCACCTTTGCAAGGGTTCCCTATCACAGACCCACTGCAGCACAGGGCAGCACCCTCACCCTTGTTTTAAGAGGAAGAACACTCATCTTAAGCACATTGTGTGATGATCACTGCCCTCCGGGCTGGGAAGGTGCAGCAGGTGGCAGTGACGTGTTACAGCCTCGTGCAGGGTTTGTGGGGCTGTTCATCGGCCTTGTACAGCTACGGCATAAAGCCCTCTTGGATCTGGGCTGTGCAGCTGTGTGTGAGAGAGCGAAGCACTTGCCAAAACTAAATTCAGCTCCCCAAATCAATAGGAGCTTTCCAAAATTTTGGATGCTCAATCAAGAGCTGCTCTGGATGAGGCTCAAGCCCCTGACAAGGCTGGATGCTGGCTCAGCTCTGTGCTGGGAGCTGGCCAGGGCTGACACATTCAGCGAGCCAACCGTGCTGCCAGGCAGGGAGCGGGGACATCGAGTCACAAACCACGTGTGTAGTGGGGACATCAGGCCACAAACCCTATGTGTAGACTGCTAAGAGTCTACTGCTAAAAGGTCCCTTGAGAATTCCTCGGGGGGAGTTGGCATTCTTCCTCCTGCTTCGAGAGAGCGGGCAGGGCAATGCTGCTTGTTGCAGGTAGATAAAGAAAGAACGTGTTCTCCATCCCTTTGAATTTCCCATTTCTCCCTCAGCCTTTGTCTACATACAGAGCTTTTGAGGCATGGCAGAAATTTTCCAAGAGAAACATGGTTAAAGAGGGGCCTTGGCAGGAAAAGGCTGATGTCGCTTGAGAAATGTGTGCAGATTACACCAAGCTGTTATTAAAAATAAGTGCTGTGCTGTTCCCAGCCTTTGCGTTCCGTGATTTTTCTGGGAGTAATTGCACTTCTCCAGGAAAGGTTTCACGTGGCCAGGGGATGGAATTTGTTTCCTCCTCATCTGCAAACGAGCCTGGTGCCAGCCCAGCATCCCAACGGCCTGGGGATACTGTGGTGGGGTTTGGGTGCCTGGGGAAGTTCAGATTGCTCGTCCATCTGAAATTCCAAAGGATTTTCAGAAAAACCTTGAGCCAGGGGCTGCGTGGGGAGGGCTGGGGAGGTGGTGTGGTCACATGCGTCCCCACATCTGCTCCACTCTTCAGCTGTCCTTTGTTTCACAGCATCCAGCATCACTCTCGGATTGTCACTCAATCCTTCCCATGGTGGAGCATCTTTTAAACAGCCCCAGCAACTCTGTCTTGGGTTTTGGTCTGACTTCAGGTCTTTTAATGTCCAGTTGAGGACTTTCCACAGTTAAACAGGAGTTAAATAGCAGGGAGGGAAAGCCCTAAACTGACACACAGCTTGGGACACTCAAAGCACGAGCCAGGGCTCCTTTTCCCAGGGCATTGATGGTGTGGGAAGGGGACAAGCTGGTGACAGTGGCTCCAGTGAGCCCCGGACCAACAAGCTTCCTCTCCACACGCATATGGACTTGGATAGGGAGAGCACCAGTGTTCCCGTGGGTCCCATCCCTCCCCAGCACCGGGCTCTGGAGAGGGTGCGAGGCTGGGATGATTCAGCACGTTCGTTTTTCAGAGAATAAAGGAAGTAATTAAACATCAGCTTTCCTCCCGCCGCGCCCTGCGAGGATGAGAGGGAGGAGATGAAAAGCCTTCAGACGGAAGTTATTTGTCCAAGGAGAAAAGTGGCTAATTTCTCTGGTGCTTTGCTTGTCTGCTTGTTAATGAAAACCGCTCGTCAGCAGGAAAAGGGAGCACCCAGCGAGGGGGAGGAACCAGAATCACACATCCACCAGTGGCTGGGCACGTGGTCTCGGTGGCCTTGGGACATCCTGCCCTGTTGGGATGTCACCTCCACAAAGCCCCCCGAGGCACCCAACCACAGGCCTGGGGGCTGTGAATGCAGCTGGGCATTGGGGACCCTCCCTCACCACATCCCCGTGGGTTGGGAACAGACACTCCCAAGCTAAACACCATGGAAAGGTTTTCCCAAATTCCCCCCCCCACCCCTGTTTTTTTGTGCAAAGACTTCAAAATGAATTTGTTGAGGCACTTGCAGGGAGATAGAATCAAAAACAGCTTCGTGCTGAAGCCTCCTGCCTGGTGTGGGCTGATGGATGGTGCTTATCTCAACCAGGCATGGAAATATTTAGTGTTACGAAAATCTCTCCCTGAAAAGAATTTATTTTCATGCTGATAATAAAAGAACCAAAGCTCAGTGCTGCAGGGCGGGGTTGCTGCAGGTCACATTGGAGCTGTGGTTTATAGAACCCAGGAAGTACCTGTGCTGTCCTCTGGCCCCTGGCCAGGCAGGTGACCCTTGTGCCACTCACAGCGTGACATCTGCACCCTCCCAAGGTTCATGATTTACTGGCAGGGGACATCCAAAGCATTGCTTCCTCTCTGCTGCTCCCTGGGACACAGAGAGGGGTTGAAACAACGGAAGCTCTTCCATTTGGAGGTTTATATAGATATATTTCTAATTGGATTTTGGCATGTCACGGTTATTTTCAAGGCAGCCTGTAATTATTTGAGAGCCTGATCACCTCCTTTCCCTCAGCACAGAGGGCTGGTTTTTTTCTTTTTAATATTGTTTCCCCACGTGAAATTGTGAATTTGCAACTTAATCCAATGAGAGGACACACATGATGTAACTCCGCAAGGACACGGTGGGACAGCAGGATCCACCTCTGCCAGGTTCCCAATCAATGCCCAGCAAGCATAAAAAACATAAAACCAGCATTTTAGGTTTTTTTTTGTATATAAAAAAATACGTATTTTAAGAAGGTGTTCATGGGTGTTTGATGGGGTGGGGAGGTTTTGCTGGTCCTGCTGTAGCTCAGCCCACCCTGTGCTGAGACTGCCCCATGTCCAGCTGCAGCTCTGCAGCAGCTGAATGCTGCTCTCTGGCTTTTTCTGTCCCAGCTGAAACCTGATGAAATTCCCACTAATTACAGGGTTTTATTTTTACATGTATTGTAATTTTTTTGGAGCCAAAATAATTTCATCCAGCTCCATCTGCTCTCCATTAGGGAACTGAAGCTCGAGCAGGATGGATCCTGCCATCCTCACCAGGGTTCTCCTCAGGTTGGGCATTGCCATCATCCCAGTGCTGCATTTGTTACTCCAGTGCCCAGAATGGGCACAAATGAAAACCATTATCCAAGCAGAGCTTTCCAGCCTCTCACAGCTAATGACCATACACCACCCCGCTGCATCTTAACAGCCTCAAGTTCTTATTTTCTCCAAGCCCGATTTCAGGGCTCCGGGCTGCATTCAATTGCTACCGAATCCGATTTATTATTTACATTCCAAGGTACAGCCTGGCAAGAATTGATTTGCCGTGCTCTGATTGCCACTGCACGCTGCTCTGGGATCTGGGAGCTGGTTGCTCACACAGCCAGGCTGCAAAATCAGAAGTTAGGGAATGCCAGAGTTCAAACTACATCCCAGTGCTCTGTGTTCTGCTCCCACCTCTGGTTGCATCTCTCAGGATGCAGGGAGTGCTGGTCCTAGTGGGGGCCGTGGGATGGATTAACTGGTGTCCCCAAGGGTTGTCACCCTGGTGCTGCAGAGATCAGATGGTTGCAATGGCACCCCTTACTGAAGAAGAGAGGTCTGGGGAATTGGAGAGGGCAAGTGACACTGGATTTTAGGAAGGAGCTGTGGATGGGAGTGCAGAGCCGATGGAGAGAGCAGAAGGGATGGGGAATAACAGAACTGGGAAGCAAACGGGAGACCTGGTGTTTTGGGGGATTTAGCAGGCCTTCACCTTCATCACCTTTACTTTCATCATCACCTTCACGTTCATTTTTGCCTTCACCTTCACCTTCACCTTCACTCCTTACCCTGCCCGTGGTTGGAGCTTGCACTACCTTGGGTGGCAGGAATGAGTGAAAATCCCCCAAACCCAGCCTGTTACTCCAGAGCAATGATGACCAGAGGCAGCAGCTTTGCTGACAGCTCAGCTGTTGGAGATGAACGTGGAACAGTGGGCTGGAGGGCAGGACCATGGACATGCTGCCCTTGGCACAAGGACCCTCCTGACCCAACTCATCCAGCTGCCCAAATCACCGGGCACCTTGGGAAACATTGGTCCATCTGCCAGAGCTCTTGACTTTGGACATCCCCGGATGAAAAGACAATTTTAAGGAATGCCATTTGGGCAGCATCGTTAGAATCCTGCTGGCAGGACACCGCGCCCTTGAGCTCTCTCCCACGTGGGGATTCTTCCCAGCAAACCTGCGGCTGATGCCAGCTCCGCTCTCTGGATTGCTGAGGGTGCGAGCCTCGTGTTGAAGACCCTTTAGGAATCTCTGCTAATTGTCACTGAAACCTCCAATGGCTTTGGAGGAGACTCTCAAAGGCACCTCGCTCCCCCCCAGCTGCTGTGGGATCTTGGCACCTGCTGCCGCCGGCTCTGGCGAGATTCCCGCTGCACACCAGAGCTCGGCTTGGGGTGCAGAGGGGAGCAGATGCTGCAGATGAGTCCTCAGGGCGCCTCTGTATCATAGCATGGGACTAATTAAAACTTCAGAATGTATATTTACCTAATACGGAGTTGATTTGTTAAGTAGGACATCCTGTCTTCAGAGGATTTCACGGCATCGGGTGATAATCAAGTGAGAACAGGCTCCAAAAGTGTTAATTTAGGAGCTGAGACGGCAGGGATTAAAAACAAGCCCCTGTTTCAGTCTTCTCTCGCACTTCCATGTCTGAAACCCAAGTAATCATCCCATTTGGGAGTGCAAAGTAGTGGCACCACCACCCAGCAAGCACCACCACCCAGCAAGCACCACACTGGCTGAGGGTGCAAATGTGGGGCTTCAGTGGCCAAATTTGGGCTCTTTGCCCTCTCAGGGCTCAGCTGAGGAGCTCACACTGCTCCAGGTATTCCTGGCACCTCTGGGATGTCCTGTCCCTGTGCCTTGCACTGGCACACAGGAAAGGGCTGGATTTCTGCTCAGGGCTTGCAGGCAGGTGTTTTGCAACAGGAATTTTCATAGAATCATGGAATAATTTGGGTTGCAATGAAACTTTAAAGTCAATTCCATCTCATTCCAACCTTCTGGCTTTTGCAGGGACACCTTTCACTAGACCAGGTTGCTCCAAGCCCTGTCCAGGCTGACCTTGAGCACTTGCAGGGATTGGGCATCCACAGCTTCCCTGGGCAACCTGTGCCAGTGTTTTACCACCCTCACTGTAAAAAAGTCTTCCTTATATTTAACCTAAATCTCCCCTCTTTTAGTTTAAAGCCGTTTCCCCTTCTCCTATCGCCACAGGCAGGCAGCAGGAAACAGCACTTGTGATGAGCCCAGCGCTGATCCTGCCCTGCGGATGCATTCTTACAGTGCTATGTGATACTTAAAAACACGAATTCCCAGCCTCGGGAGAGCCCTGGGGTTTGTTTTCCCGTTGTCCCGGGAGAAGCTGCTGCCGCCTCTGCTCTCCCTGGGGACACAGAGGCGGCTTTGTGTGAGCAAGGGGCCGCAGTGACCCGGCTGTGGACCGGGCTGCTCCTTGCTGGGCTTTGGGCTGGATCCTGATCCCAGTCCCTGGCAGGATCTGCCTCGGTGAGCTTGTCCTTGTGCTCATCCAAGTGATTATTTTTCACTTGCAAACCTCTGTGAGTGATTCCGGACACCAATGCGCCCAGCATCCCCTCCCACCTCGCTTTTCTCAGCCAGACACACACAAACTGAGCTTGGGAAGTCCCAAACCAGAAGTGGCATAACTCTGTGCACCCAGGAGAGAGGAGTGACCTGCTGTGGGTAGTCTCATCCCTCTGGGGTTTTATTCCCATCCCCAAAAATGCCGTTGAGGGTGGTAAGAAGCTCTGTGCCGACATGCAGAACCGGCAGCAGCTCCCTGCAGGCAAAGGTGCAGCATAATTGCAACTTTAACAGGTGCTGTTGCCCCTTCACCCCTTCAGATTTTGTTGCACCAGGGAGAAAATATCTTTTCTGCCTGCTTCCCACCCTGTTCTAAGGTGTTTTGGGAGGGCAGAGCAACGCACAGTGCAGACACCCCACTCCTTCCCCCCATAGCGATGGGCCACCTCCTGATCCTGATGATTCCAAAAGCAGGTCAGGGATTTCTCCCCACCTCACTTCCACCTCACCACTCCCCAGCTGCATTATTCAGAGTAATTGCTGATTAATTACTCTGTTGGGCTTTTGGCCATGTTCCTGCAGCAGCCCAGTGCCAGGCTTGGGTAGCAAAAGGAAACTCATGGGGTGCCCAAAAGGTAGAGGTGGGCTGGAGAGGATGCCTGAGGGCTGGATTCTGACAGCTCCTCCCTGCTGTGCTCCAACACTGTGGGAAGATCAACCCAGAGCTCCCAGTGCCTCTGCTGCCCAGGCTGGCTGGGATGCACAGCCAGTGCTCCCTCCTGCACTCACCAGGACATACCAAACACGGGGTCTATGCCCAAAAATGATTAAAACTCATTTATGGTTGATTTTACTCAACCTATAAATTATTCTGAGTTTTCTCGTTGTGTAAGAGCTGTTATGTAAAGAGGAGATTTAGAGCCCTAACACCAACCCCATTCTGGTGTCACCCTGCTGCCATCCCTCACCTCAGCTCTGTTTTCCAGGAGATAGTCCCAAAAGTGAAATCCCTGCAGCTTCCAGACCCTCGGCATGGATTGGGCAGCTCCCTGCTCTCCCCATCCATCCATGGGTCAGGGAGGTTCCTGGTGGGCTCCTTTTAGTCCTTCATCCTCTGGCAGGATTGGGGAACCCAATTTGCCTCCAAAACACCCCAAATTTACCACATCTAGCCCACAGGGAAGGCCCACTGGTGCTCCATGATGTTGGATATGCTGGAACATGGATGCAGCTCTGGGTATTTAGAGAGGTCCAGGCTCACTGGGACAGGGTTGGCAGTCAGGGGGTCCCACACCCCTCCCTGGTGCTGAGGATGCTCCCATGGGCTTTACCCTCACTCCAGGGTGGACAGGAGACCTGGGATACTGCAGCCTCCCTCCTTCTCTGCCACCCCAACTGTTTGGCAAAAGGAATTTTATTTTTTATTTTTTCCTCCAGCGAAACCCAAAAATAGATTGATGGGAAGCGGCTGGGGGCTGGGATGCCATTAGCATGCAAAATGGGGCTATTTATCTTCCCCGCAGCTGGGTTCTGCTCCCAGACCTGGCAGGGGCTGGCAGCAGGAGGTGGGGGCTGGTGCTGGGAGGGGGCTGCGGGATGGGGACAATCCCCAAGACAGCCCCATCCCCTTCTCAGCCCTCTCACTGCCCTTGTCCTTGTGTTCTGTGACCCTGAGCCCCTCCCGAGGGACAGGACCTTTCTTTTACAGCTGGACACGGTGTCAGGGTCACCTGGAGACTTTACAGGTGGCAGCTGATCAATCCTGACCTCGGATGTGGGTGGGGAAGAGGAACCTGCCCAAGGCTCCGGATGGGGAAACTGAGGCAGGAGCTCCTGGGACATCTTTGGGAAGGACGGAGGAGCACAGGGGCTCTCTCCATGCACTCTGAGGGTCTGGACCTGTGCCCCCCATCCTTGTGGGACACCTCGGTCCCTTGGCACGGCCATCCCTGCTGTCAGCACACAGCAGAGTCGGGAGCGAGAGACCGCCGGGCTGGCGAAGGAATGAGCAGAAAACCAGCTCCTGCTCCCAGAGATCATTTGTCTTGGAAATTTTTAGCGGGAGGGAAGCAGAGGGAAGGAGAAAGCAAGGCTCACACCTCGGAGCCCTGCAAGCGAGGCCTGGGGGGAACAAGGATGAGCAGCACCGGGGCTTTGGCCAGCTCCAGGCCCTCCTGGGATGATCCTGGCCCTTTTGTCCCTTCTTCCCCCCCATTCTGGCTGGGAGTCGCTAAACACAGGGCTTTAGCTTTGCTCCCTGCAGGGCCACTCAACGCCTGGGATGTTCCTTAGCAGCTACTCTTTTCCTAATAACAATAAAAATAATAAATTGCTATAAATATTAAATTCCATGACAGCATAGATCAACATCCCATCCTCATTCCCGCTTTCCCCATCCTTATCATCCCCATCCTTATCATCCCCATCCCCTCCATCCTCACCACGGCTCAGGACCTCCACATCGCCAGGGGACGCGCTGCTCCCCGGGGAGAGCGGAAGTGCCGCTCTGCCCTCGCGCGTGGCCCCGCCTGCTCCCGCCGCTGTTTCCGCCGCCGCCGCCGCCGCCGCCGCTGCTCTCCCGGCCGCCTCCCGCGGCCCCGCTCCGGTCCCTGCTCCGGTCCCGCTTCGGTCTCGCCTCGCCGCCACCGCCATCATGAACAAGAAGAAGAAGCCGTTCCTGGGCATGCCCGCGCCCCTGGGCTACGTGCCGGGGCTGGGCCGCGGGTGAGACGCCGCCCAGGCCTGGCCTGGCCCCCCCCACCCCGGTCCCTTCACAGCCCGGTCTCCCCGCCGGGCCCCGGGACGCTCCCGGGCCCGTTCGCTGCCCGGCTGGGCTCACACCTCCCCGCCCCACCGGTCCCCGTCCTCTCGGGGTGGCTTTTCGATGTTGCTCCTTCCTAATGGCTCGCGTTCGCTCTTTAGCTGGGCGGGTTTGTGTTTAAAAGCGAGCCCGGCTCCCGGGGTGAGTTCCCGGGTGCTTCAGACCGGCAAAGGATTGTGTCCCTCCTGATGCTGTGACTGTGTGTGCGTGGGACCGTCTGGAAAATGATCAAACTGGGGGCGTTCGTGGAGGGAACACTGAGGGTCTTTGGTGGCGGCTGGACCTATTTTGGGGTGTCCTTTGCTGGGTGTGAGTTGTGTTCGTCCCCCACTGAATTGCTCGTGTCCTTCCCTGGGGAGATCCTGCCGGCTGTGCCCCAAGAGGTGCTGCCAGGCGAGTGTGGGGGTTCAGAAGAGCTCCAGGTGCCCCATCCCTTTGCCCAGACGCCAGCCTGTGGTGCCCCACAGCCTGCAGGGTCAGCTGGGAGACCCAGAGACAGGAGGGAGGCCATGCACAGGATGGGTGGCAGGGCAGTGAGCTGGGTGGTTGCAGTGTATTTGTGGAAAAAGTTCTCCCTATAAAAGGTTGTCCAGAGAAGCTGTGGCTGCCCAATCCCTGGAAGTGTCTGAGGCTGGGTTGGGTGGGGCTTGGAGCAATCTGGTCTTGTGGAAGGTGTTCCTGCCCGTGACAGGGGGTTGGGATGGGGTGAGTTTTCCAACCTAAACTATTCCGTGATTCTAAGGACATTTTTCTCCCATCTTTATGAATGCTGGTCATGGGGAGTGGCGATGCCGTTCTCCCAAAAGAATTACATTTTTCCTGCCTGTTCTGAGCAGTAACTGTGACAGGCTGGGACTGCAGTGAGCTAAGCAGCCCCTGGTTTATCCCTCCAGAGCCACGGGTTTCACCACCCGCTCTGATATTGGCCCTGCCCGTGATGCCAATGACCCTGTGGATGACCGGCACGCCCCGCCGGGGAAGAGAACTGTGGGGGACCAGATGAAGAAGAACCAGACAGCAGATGATGATGATGAAGACTTGAATGACACCAATTACGATGAGGTGAGGAGGTTCCATCATCCTGCAGATGTTTTTCCCCAGGTGGAACAAGTGTTCTTGAGCTCCCTGCTCTTGCTATGAACCCTGCTCTTAGCTGAGGCTTCAAACCAGAATTTCCTGTAGTTTGCAGGCAGCATTTCCTTTTTTATTTATCGATTGAGACCTTGGTATGCACACTGGAATGGTGCTTACAGATTTTTGTTGTGGCCTTGCTCCATGGATTGTGGTTTAATTACTGATACAGAGCCCTGAGAGTCTTGGAAAAATATCCATAAATAAAAATTAGTTCAAGTATTTCAGGGGTTGTATTTTTTTTTCTCCACAAATGAAATCTTGTGTACTTTGACAAGATTGGACTTGATGATCTTGGAGGTCTTTTCCAACCTAAATGACTCTGTGATTCTGTACCACATATTGCCCTTAAGTGGCCTGTGTAGTCTCTTGTGTTTAAGTCCCACTTTGGTTAGTTGAATGTTGTGATATTCTTTCTGTTTGCTTTTACTGGTGTAAAAAGAAAAAGTGGTTAATGGAAGAGAATGGCTTTTCTACCCTGGGATCTCATTTATTGCTGAATAGAAGTGGTTTAGAGAGAGAAGCAATTTTGAAAGGAGCAATTTTAAAGCAGTTTTGCTTCAAATGGTGTGGGAGAATAAACACCACCATGGTGTGGTAGAAGGAAGATGCTTTTATTTAGGGATGTGTTCGTCTGATGCAATGTTGTCAGAAACAGCCTGTGAATGCGTTTTCAGGTGCTTGTTGGCTGTAGCAGGAACATAACAGGAGCTTTAAGAAACTGCCTTTTTTCCCCTCTTTTTTTTTTTTCTCTCTCTCCAAATTCCCAGTTCAATGGCTATGCTGGGAGCCTGTTCTCCAGTGGCCCCTATGAAAAAGATGATGAGGAAGCAGATGCCATTTATGCAGCTTTGGATAAGAGGATGGATGAACGCAGGAAAGAAAGGAGGTAGGAAAAGCTACAGCACTGGCAGGGGGTGTTTTCTGGTTAATTGAGGATGACAGGTATTTTGCACCACTTGCTTTGATAGTGGATGTGGTTAAATTACTTCACTGTAGTTAATTAAGAGTCACTGTAGTTCATTAAGATGGTGTGGGGAGATGCTGAGCAACTGGTACTGACACCTCACAGACTGCACAGTGCACAGGAAATAGTTAGAAAAGTCATCTCATGCTTGTAAACAACGTGTGTTACTTGTTAAATTCACTACTCACTAAGAGGAGGTTAAAGACTGAAGTTCACTTGGAGATGTCTGTTTTTACACTATAATACTGTCTTGTTTGATAAAGGATCTCTTGTCATAATGTTGATAATCTAAGCTTGGAAAAAGTGTCTTTATTTATGCCCTAACTATTATCAAACACATTTTTATGTCATGTTATCACTTTAATCAGAGACTTGCCAGGTGTTACTTTCAGCATAACCTCAGTATTCCTTTTCCTAAGGGAACAACGAGAAAAAGAGGAAATAGAAAAATACCGTATGGAACGACCCAAAATTCAGCAGCAGTTCTCAGACTTGAAAGTAAGGAAAAAAATGGCTGAAATGTGACTTTTTATGAGATACAAGATGTGGCTGTGTGTTCTTTCGGGTGTGTGTTTCTTTGCTCAGATTTTGTGTGTTGGCAGACAAGTACTTTTATGTTCTCCACATTAGAATTAGTTTCTATTGGAAGAATAAACACTGTTCATGTGGATACACAAGGTAGTGAAATTTCTGCAAATTTTGATATTGGTCATTTTTGTTTTGTGCTTTATGGAAGGTGCTACACTTCTGTCTTTGAGGGAAACTGCTAACTTGTTGGCATTGCAGAAGTAGCTGAGCAGAATCTCCTGACTCTGAATCTTTTAAATAAAATGTATTGTTTAAGCTGTTGTCTAATGATTAGTAATAAACCACTCAATGCTCCAGGCACTAGGATTAATCAGAATGTTTGTAGCCCTGAATCTAATAACAAAATTGATTTGGAATCTCAGTCTGGACTAAAACCAAATTCTAATTAAATGCAGCTAATTCTTTTGTACATTGGATCAGGATAAAAGTCTGACCCTTAAGTGTTAAATTGATCTTGAATTATTTCAAGAAAATAAATGTGTTAAGGAGTTAGAGCACTTAAAAAGCCATTTCTGCAGCAAATACTGACAATGACTCCTGTTTGAACAGCGGAAATTAGCAGAGGTTACTGAGGAGGAGTGGCTGAGTATTCCCGAGGTTGGGGATGCCAGGAACAAGCGGCAGAGGAATCCTCGTTATGAGAAGCTGACTCCTGTCCCCGACAGCTTCTTTGCAAAGCATTTGCAGTCAGGGGAGAATCACACTTCCGTGGACCCACGCCAGACGGTGAGTACACAGCAATCCTGGGCAAGCTGTGGCCAAACTGGATTAGAGATGAGTGTTAAACTGGGATTTGGGAAAAAGATACTTGACCAAAAAACTTGGTGTGGTTTGTGAGTCTGCCAAAGGAATTCTGGATGTTAAACTCCTGTGCTTGCTGGAGCCTTTCAGCGCACAGCCATTGCTAGAGAAAACATGGGGATAAGCAGAGAAAGCCTGGTTCTTGTGTTAAAGATGGAAGAAAGTGTTTCTTTTCCTACTTGCTGAATGCAGGATGGTGATAGTTTTGGTGAGCATAACCATTTCTGTTACAACAATATCTTGCAAAAAGGGAACAGGAAATAAAGTTTGCTTTCACCTAATGGTTTGCTCAGCTTTGGGGTAATTGTGTTAAAAATTACTTGGCTTTCAGTCAACTGAAAATGAAGTAATTTAGCTTGTTGCTCTGTGGCTGGAGTCTGCTGTGATCATACAATTATAGGAGCAACTGACTGGCCCTAGACTGGCTCCATGTGTCCACGGGACTTTGTAGATACTCTTGTTTAAAGGTGCCAGGTTTAGATGCCTGTGCTTGAATTTTTCACTTTCTTGTTGCTTATTTCACTAACTTGACTAAACTTTAGTAATTACCTATAGATTTGCAAATCCTGTATGAGAAATGTTTTGTGATCCAGGGAAGCTTTATCAGAAGTACCTGTGGAGGTTTTGCATCTGTGTCCTGCAGCTTCTGGGGAAGTGCAAATCAGCCAATAGCCTGAATTGTTTTCAAAATCTCAGAAGAGGTTTTAGGAATGACTTTCTCATTATTTTTTTTAGCAATTTGGTGGACTGAATACTCCATACCCAGGGGGTCTGAATACTCCATACCCAGGAGGAATGACACCAGGCTTGATGACACCTGGGACAGGTGAATTGGACATGAGGAAGATTGGCCAAGCCAGGAACACCTTGATGGATATGAGGCTAAGCCAGGTAAGGATGTGGGAAGGCAGGATCTGCCACAGGTATACTTGGGGTTGATGTTGTGCTGCTATTTAAGTCCTGGTTTTAGAGTAGTGTTAAATTCTCTTGGGTGTTAGAAGATCCAAGAACAGCTGAGCTGTGAAATAATTTTGTAGTCCTCTCCCCAGATCTCATGCCTTCAACGTGAATAGAATTTCCTGAGAATTACCAGTTTGTCCCTGGAATTCTTGGTCATTATGGGAGAACAGACTGCCTGGTTATACCAGAGGTGGACTTGAGGCAAACAGCACAGGTGGTGTTACCAAGGGAAGCATCTTTTCTGTCCTATGCAGGGATGCAGGACAAACTGCTGAAAACCACTAAATTTTGACTTCTGTTCTTTTTTATTGATTTTTCCCATCTAAATCTGGTTTATTTTAAAAAGAATGCCTTTAGCTGGTAGGGCTGCAAGACCTTTTGGTGGCTGCTTGTCACCAAGCTGCTTCTTGTCTGGATTTTCACATTAAAGCTGTATATTTTAGAAGTGGAAAAAAGCTAATAAGCAAGGCTTTGTCTTTTCCTCCTTCCTTGCTTTTGGGAACAGATGAATATCTCGGATTTTTGTACACCCACAGTGTCTTTTCAGGCATTCAGGGGCTGTGAGTGATCATTTCAGTAGCTCTGACTTGACTTTCCCAGGTGTCGGACTCTGTGAGTGGCCAGACCGTAGTGGACCCGAAAGGATATTTGACAGACTTGAATTCCATGATTCCCACACACGGAGGAGATATCAAGTAAGTTTAAGAAGGATTAACAGATTTATCCTCTTAGCAGTGGCACTGATCCTACATGTAAATGGAAATCTGTCTGAGTGGGTGCTTTCAGCTGGCATTTAATTTGTAAGAAATGCCAGGTGAGTTTTTGAGAATGAATTCTTTTAACATGAGATCTGCTATAGTCTTTCAGCTGAGGTATTAGCATCTGACCTGGATGCATCAATTGTGGGGGTTGTTTCCATTCCATCCCTATTTCCATGCCAGAGTGATGGCAGTGTGTGGCTGCCTGCCAGCCAGGAAATAACTTGGTTAATTGTACCTGTGTGCTGCTAATTTAGGCTTGATTGACGACCTCTGAGAACCTCTTTAGCCTGAAGTTTGACATCTGTTTCATAAAGAATTGCTGTTTAAGTCAGAGCAATATGTGCAAATATTGATGGTAATTCTTAACTTGCATCAATGCTTGGGCTTATCAGCTTCTGGCTGCAAGTGCCCAGCTGTAATTCCCAAAGACCTTTCTTAAATGCTTAACTGGTTTTCACTGTGATCTCGCTGTGTTAATGTGTATTTGTAAGCTGGTTTTGGTAGAATGTAATTTGTGTCTCCAGTATGGAAAAATTTGAGGTCACAGTTACTGTGCATCTGAGCATGTACTGGTTCTGGAGAATTGTTTCCCAGTGTGCTGAAAATTTTCCTTCTTGTTTTTCCTCCTCCTTTAGTGATATCAAAAAAGCCCGTTTGCTCCTGAAATCTGTCCGAGAGACCAATCCTCATCATCCACCAGCCTGGATAGCATCAGCCCGACTGGAGGAGGTCACTGGCAAACTCCAGGTGGCTCGAAACCTTATCATGAAAGGAACAGAGATGTGCCCTAAGGTCAGAATTGCTTTGCTTTCCTGTTGATCCTTGCGGGATAGTGGGAAAAAGTTGTGGTTAATGAGCAGCAGAATCTCTGTTAAGCTTGACTGAGGCTCTGTCTGATACAGCTTCACTATCTGCAGTGTTACAAAACACCTGCTTAGCCAGAAGCTCTGATTTTATATTCTTGTTTTGATGTAAAGGAAGATGGGTTGTTTTTCCTGACAGAGTGAAGATGTTTGGTTGGAAGCTGCTCGGCTTCAGCCTGGAGATACAGCCAAGGCTGTTGTGGCCCAGGCTGTCCGGCACCTTCCGCAGTCTGTGCGGATCTACATCAGAGCAGCAGAGCTGGAGACGGACATCCGTGCCAAGAAACGTGTCCTTAGGAAAGGTGAGAGCTCCTGTGGGTTTGGGGAATGAAGGCTGAGCATTGCCCTCTTTGTATTGCACTTTAAATTGTTCAAGATGTGGCCATAAGTTTAGGTGCTTTTTTTGCTTCCCTGTTGAAATTACAGTTGACAGTGTGTGTATTAATGGTGGAACTTGCTGCTGTTGAGCCAGAGAGCAAAGGTGTTGAAGTGTTTGTAAAACATCCTTCAGCAGAAAGCTGCTGGTACTGAACAATTCCAAAATGATATTTCACTTACCTAAGCCAATTCCAGCTTGATCACAATTAGATAAGTAGATAAAAGCAATTAAAAAATTATGTTCTAAGGATAAAAAGGTGCTCTAGATGTCACCTTGTGATACTTTTTGGAAAAGACACTGGAATTGATTGTTCCTACCTGCTTGTAGCCTGTTAGAGACCACAGTGGCTGCTGCTGGAGGAGCTTTAGAGGTCTTGGGGTTCTTGTGTCGTTGACCCTGTTGAGCTGCAGGATTTGCTTTAGCAAAGCAAATTAGTAGCTTTAGTAGCAAGTTCTGTCCTTGACAAACAGCCTTTCTCTGTGGTGCTTACCTGAAACCTTACATCTTCTTGCATTGCATTGCACTTGGAGGTTTTCCTCTTTCATGGAGTTACTGTCTTTTCCAAACAACAATCTCTTCAACAGCAGTTTGTTGTGTTGTCCTATACCCAGGTCTTCCTTAGAAGTTCAAAATTTGAATTCTTTGATTACTTTAAGTAGCTGGGCCTCTATCAATAGAGATTAGTTCCTTCATGACTACTGAATTGTATTAGTTACATCTCCTGACTTTAATCTAGACAGGGAAAAGGCTCTGGATTTAATACATTTACTGAATCATTGTGAAGCAGTCTGCAGTATTGAATGGTTTAGCTTCAAAGGAATTAATTGCCTCCCACCTCTTACCTCTTGCATGGAAAATGCAGATCTCTAGTGAAATGACCTCTTACTACATGTGGATGAAAGGCACTTCAAAGTTGCTGGATTTGAAGTTGTAAAGAGTTCAGCTATTAACTATTCAGTAGCTTTTTAAATTTCCATTGGCTCTGCAGTGCAACATGGTGTGAAATGCTGCTCCTGTGACACCGTGTGTCCTTCTCAGGAACAGTCACCGATGTTGAACAGAAAAACACTTTTAAAGGAGCAGAAATAGATCTGTGAGTCCAGCTCGGGTAGGGAAGGGTCTTGTGTGACAGCAGTGACTTACCCACGAAGTACTGAGCTTTGCTTCAAACACTGTATTTATAAAGAGAAAAACATTCAGTTTTTGGAACCACCTACTTAATCTCTTGATACCAAGCTGTTAGTGGAATGGAACTGGATTTATTATTCTCTTCCCATTTTCTGCCTGATAACAGCTTCACAGTGCTCCTCTGCTGCCTAGGGAGCATCAGTAATATGGAGCTTGGAGCCTTAAGTGGCAGCATAACCCATTATTTCTCCCAAAATAAAAAAACCTGAGTGCCAGGTAATGTCACTGAAGTGTGACCTTTCATAATGTGTTTCTCCTCTCTGCTGGCTGTGTGTATTCCTGCTAGCCAGCAGAACCTCTGGAGTTTTTAAAGCCTTAGTCTGACTGGAGACCCAGCAAGCTGAGTGGCTGAAATACAGCTTGCGGTCTAAACATTGAGTTCTGTATTTATGAAAACATGTTCTGTCCTGCAGAGTGATGCTTTCAGCTCTTGGAGGCTGACATTATTCACTTAGATTCTTCAGGAAAATCTCCTGCAGCTGCAGACTTGAAAACAAATGGTTAATGCCTGTTGTAAATCTCTGTTTGTGTAGGGGTGGGCTGTGCTCTGAGTTGAGGCTCAGCACTGTGCCTCTGCAGCAATGCTTCAAGGAACAGCCTTGTCTGGAAGCCCAGCTAGTTCCAAAGTAGGTTTAGATGCTTTTGCCCACTCATTTTTGTGTCCTTGTGATTGTGCTCGCTTTATTGAAGAGGGATGTGCTCAGTCCTCTGTTACTATGGCACATTTGTGTACAGTCACCATGGAAGCAGTGGAAGTAATGCTGCAATGCAGCTGATTCCAGCAGGCTGGGGTGCAAATTGGAGTGACAAAAGGCTAAAAAAGCCCTTTGGTTTCTCAATCTCTCTTAAAGACATGGGCTGAGGAAAGTTGTTGTTTAGCATTTAATGTTTCAGACAGCACATGTAGGACAGGCTGCAGAGAATGCAGTTCTACCAGCAGTAGCTAACTCTGGGACAAGTTTAAGGAAGCCTTGAAGAATCCTAATTAGATGGAGTCCATATCGGAGCACACTTGGTACTCATGGCTTAGTGTCAGTGAGACCTTTAGGTTTTTATGCATCGCTGTTTTATTTTTGCATGGCAGGACAACAGCTTTTTGGGAAGTTAAGCTGGGGTCCATTGAGCTGTCAGGAGAGGCTTACAGAAAAACTGCATTGTGAAGGGACAGTTTCAACATGTAAGGAACAAGGCTGTATTGTTAGTTAGTGTTGAAGATGCTCTTTTTCTATAAAGGCAGGCCCAGCATGATTAAGCTGCCCAGTTTTGAAGATCTCAATCTACTCATTTGCTGAGACTGGAGGCTTTGTTCAGCCAGGTGTTTTACTGAGGAGGATGCAATTACGGCTTGTACAGCAAAAAAGCCCTTGGCTCTTCAAAACCTGTTTCAAATTAAAATGATTAAGTGTTTTATTTTCTGATTTTAAATTCTCCTTGTTGAAGCAAGAGCCCAATATAAGTAAATCCCCTCCCTTCCCTCTTTCAAGACATTTCATTGTAATAGCACAAATCCTTTATTACATCATGTTTAAAAAATACAGATCTCATTGGTAGACTAGTTTATCATGATTGACATAATTGTTTTGCCTCTCTAGCCCTTGAGCATGTTCCAAACTCGGTGCGTTTGTGGAAAGCAGCTGTGGAGCTGGAGGAACCTGAGGATGCCAGGATCATGCTGAGCCGGGCTGTGGAGTGCTGTCCAACCAGTGTTGAAGTGAGTTAAAAAAAAAGTGAAGTGAAAAAACCCCTACACCCCACTTCAGGCTGGCAGTAGAGTTTTGCAGGCAAAAGGCAGGGTGAGCAGTGTTTCTCCACACAAGGTTTTCTCCCACACGTTTCGTGTCACAGCGGGAAGGATGCGATGAGTAGTGGAATGTGCTTTTTTTCTTTGGAGTTAATTGTCTGGTGGTCATTACATGCCTCATTTTCCTGTGTAATTGTTAGGTTAGTCATGGCAGTGCACAGCTGTGCCTGCTGTAGGCACTGAACCATGTTTGTGTCCATGTGTGCCTCGACAGTTGGGAAAACAAGTGAACTTTTAACCTGGTGAGTCTAAAAGTTACTCGTTTCTGAAACACCAAACCAGAGTGTTCAATTCAGCTGTTTGAGGGGTAATGTGAACAGAAAATAGGAGTGTAGCAGCCCAGCAGATGGGGATGATACCCAGAGATGATCAGGACTGAGCTTCAAGGGCAGTAGCAGCCTGTTTCTCCTCTCCTCCATTGGTATTCCACAGCCTGCTTGCGGTGCTTGAGGACAGTTGCCAACCAGTAGCAAGCAGCGTGAAGCTGCTTATCTCTGTGGGCTGACACTGCCATACAGCAGCCTTGTCATCTCCTTGTTCTCATCTCAAATACATCTTTTGTTGCTCTGCAGCTGTGGCTGGCGCTGGCAAGGCTGGAGACATATGAGAACGCTCGTAAAGTCCTTAACAAAGCCCGGGAGAATATCCCGACGGATCGTCACATCTGGATTACTGCTGCCAAACTGGAGGAAGGCAATGGAAACACCCAGATGGTGGAGAAAATCATTGACAGAGCCATCACATCTCTTAGGGCTAACGGTGTGGAAATCAACAGGGAGCAGTGGATACAGGTATGTGCTCGGTCTTAGAAGCCCGGGTGAGCTCTTTAGGTTCTTTTCTGAAGGCTGCTGATGGTGGGTGTTATGGGGCAGTGAAATTTTGCACCTGGCTTATCCGTGGAGGTCCCTGTGAAGAGACAAGAGATGAGACTAAAAGGCTGAGTAGGGTCAAGGCCATAAGTGATACCCTGGGGTAACGTCACATGTGTTTTGCTGAGAAATGTCTGGTTTGCTTCTGTCTTGGACGATAAGTAGCTTCAAGTTGAAGCAGCTGCTGCCTTAAGTAGGACAGAAGCTTAAAGCCTTCAGTGAAGGATTTACGTATTTTTTGCATATGTCTCTTTTGGCTTGGAAGGTATTTGTTTGCCCCACAAGTCTTTGTCAAATGATGTTATGAGAAATCAATACAAATACTGCATTTGCAGCATGTAGGAAATAATACTGTTTAGTCCTGTACTGAACCTCTTTCCTCTTGAATAGGTTCTGTGCTTTGTTTGATAATAAGTCTTTAATGCCGTTTCTTACTAAAATCATTTACAGTGGGTCAAGTCAGCAAAATCTTCTTGTTATACTGCTTAAGAGCATTGATAACAAATGAAATTAAATGAATTTAATATTAAATGGATATCCTTGTTAACATCTAAAAGAATACTGACTTTCTTTACAGCAGTAAAACAATTAAAGGTTAATTTCAACCTCTCTTTAAAAAAACCCATGAGCACAGCCTCTGCATCGTTGTGTTCTCGAGTTCCTTCTCAGTACTAGAACTGCTCCATTTCTGTTATCTGATCAGAGGGCTTTGCAACAAGTTTAAGCAAGACATGCTTGGCTTTCTGAAAGCTTTGTATGTCAGGAAACCACTTTTCCATACATGCTCTGGTGAGAGTCTTTGCATCTTTTACTTAACACTGGTTGACAGGATACTCTTAAATTTACTTATTGCTTAGCCCTTATTGAGACTTAATCGTCTCAAAGCTGAAAGAAGGTCAGTAGTTCTGATGTTACCGTTCTTCCTTCTGAAATTTTTGCATTTTTTATTGGCCGGGTGCCTGCTTGGGTCAGCCCAGGGTTGTGGAGCTGTAGGAAAAGACTTCTGGGTCTGGAAGGGTCACACATTGTCACAGTTATGGCTTTTCAGTGGATGAAATTGATGTACTCTGTTTCTTAACCAGCTTGTGAATGATTCTGTGTACAGCTCTAGCACCTTCCTCATGGTTGCAGGCTCCTGCTCAGTGTCAGGGTGTGTTTGAGCAATGAGATGTTTGTGCTGTGGCAGTGACCACAATGTCTCTGTGTTTGTGCATGAGGAGTCGCCAATGCAGAATTTAACTTCTTGTTCTGAGCTCTCAAAATGAGCTGGGCTTTCCTCTTGTTCCTAGGATGCCGAGGAATGCGATAAAGCTGGAAGTGTGGCCACGTGCCAGGCAATCATGAGAGCTGTGATTGGGATTGGGATCGAGGAAGAAGATCGGAAACACACCTGGATGGAAGATGCAGACAGTGTATGTCCAGCTGTGATGCTGCTTTTTGTTGCTTTTGTTTTATTGTGGGTTTGTGTTTTTTAATTAGAGGAAATGGAACTGGTGCCTGGGAAATGGCTTTTGATCCAGTGAAAGTGGATGTGATTCCCACACCACCTGCCTGCCTTTGGCCAGTCTCTGCCTCAGGAGGTTATGAGATTTTAGAGCTTTATTCAGATTTGAATTTTTACTAAACAAAAAGTTGACATTGGTATAGCTTGTCTGCTAGTTTGGTGTGGATTTTTTTTTGTGAGTGTGAGACATCAACAGAGATTGAGTTTATGGGTAAAGGAGCTGGGAGTTGAGTTTCAAGGCATAACCATTGTAGCTCAAGAGTTAATGTACAAGGACAAGGGAGTGGGTAGAAGTTTTACCAGGCTTTTTTTGCTTTAGGGGAATAGTTTGAACATGTGCTAAGAACTAAATCATAGTTCAGCATGAGAAATGTCCAACTTCACTGGCCTTGAATTGGGCTCAGAGCAGTGGGGGGCACATGCTGTGGTGCTTAGGGTTTTGCCTGTGAAATAACAAAATGAAGTGCTAACATGAGAGCCTTTCCAATGCCTTACTAATGTTTCAAGCTGGCCTGTGAGTGTCAGTCCCACTGAAAGGCCAGGGATACTTGTGCTCTATAGAGGGATACTTGGAAATTCCTTCCCTGCTTCCTTTTAAAAAGCTGATTGTAAGTGTTCTGTTCTTTATTAATGCCTCAATTCATGGATTACACCGAGTTACTGAGTTCTGGGTTGAACTGTGCATGTGTAATTCCTTCTTGCTCTCGATTCCAGTGCTCCCCAAGCTGACTTAGTCCTGATCTGTTTTCCCTCAGTGTGTTGCTCATAATGCCCTGGAGTGTGCCCGAGCCATTTATGCCTATGCCTTGCAAGTCTTCCCGAGCAAGAAGAGCGTGTGGCTGCGAGCAGCCTACTTCGAAAAGAACCATGGAACCAGGTATGAGTGCTGCACGATCCCTGCGTGGAGGGGCTCATCCCTGTGCCAGGGTGACAGGCTGGGGAGGAAGGAAAACTACAGGATGGTCCCTGGTGTGGTGCAAGTGCAGAGTTAGTGCAGCTGGATGAAACTCGCTGATGTTTTTTTGCAGGTCTGACCTTCTTTGTTATTGTTGTGCGCAGAACATCCTTAAGTTTTATGAAGTCATAAAATGGTTTTTGGCAATAGGGATTTCTTGGTAAAAATAGCTGTGAAGAGACAAGGTAGGAACAAGTGTCTTTGAGAAGGCATCTCTGGAAAAATATGGGGATGCAAGTCACCTAAAATGTGTTTTATTTATTTTTCATAGATAAACTACTTCATAGCTGAATGTGTCCAAGCATCTCTGATATTTTCTGATTAAACACTCCGAATGTGTATCACATCCTGAATTAAGATTGGTGTTACACTGTTACAGCTCAGGCTCTTTTTGAAGTTTATTCATAAAGAATAAACTTTACATGTCAGAAACTTTCTGCCCACATCTTAGATTAAAGCAAACAATCTCTGCAGTAGGCCACTTATACATGTGGAATCATCCTTATTAAAGCCAACAAGACTATGTTGTGGAAGTGACTGCAGATGCTGAGTTCTTCCTCATTCAAGCCTTTTCTTTTCTGGGAACAGATATACCTTTGCTTTTGATGTTGTTTTCCCGTGTTTCCCGGTGGTGGCTGGCTTTTAAGCCCCATGTTCTACCTGAAAAGTATATTTTCCAGAGAGAAAAAAAAATTGCATAAGATCAAGCCAGCCTCATCTAATAATTCTGAAAACCTTCCTGTCTCAGTTTCTACTAAGGTTTGTTAAGCAGAATAACTCTTTCCAAGAGAAAGGAGCTGTTTGTGTGAGGGCTCTTTCCACAGAGGCTATCAAACAAAGGTGTCTGAACAATGAGCCGTTTGTGGAGTGCTGATTTCAGAACCCTTGTGAAAAAAGACCCCACCCTTTCCTTGTTATGAAACAACTTATCAAGGTTTACAACGTTGGACTTTGCACCAATATTTATAACACTGAGTGATAGTGAAAATGGTGTGAGAGAGCTCGCCTTTGGCAGTACCTTGAGGGATTGTAACTTGCTCTTTCTTGTCTTCAGAGAATCCTTGGAGGCTCTTTTGCAGAGAGCTGTCGCTCACTGTCCCAAAGCAGAAGTGCTGTGGCTCATGGGAGCCAAATCCAAGTGGCTGGCGGGAGATGTGCCAGCAGCCAGAAGCATCTTGGCCCTGGCTTTCCAGGTGGGTCTGTTACACTTGTCAGAGGGTGTTAAGTGTGACAGGTAAAGAATACAGAGCAGGCTTTTTCTGTCAACACCTGATTCCTGCTGCCTTTCAAGGTGATGGAGACTTCCGCTGTTCTTTGATTGCTTTGTGTGGCAAAATGTTCTCTGTAAAATAGCAGCAAGCTGGAAGCAAAGCTGGGGTACTGCTCTTTTAGTAGTTCTACACCAGGTTCTGAACTGGAACAAGTTGTCCAGAGAGGTTGTGGCTGCCCCTTCCCTGGAAGTGTTGAATGCCAGGTTGGACAGGGCTCTGAGCAGCCTGGTGCATGACATCCCTGCCCTTAGGATGAGATGATCTTTAAAGGCCCCTTCCAACCCAAACCAATCTGTGATTCTATGAGTTTGCAAGCCATTAGTATTATTAGCATGGCTCCCACCAGCCCCAGTCATGGATCAGAATCCTGTTGTCTTGGGTCACCTCAGGGAAGGGGTTGTGGTCTGCCCTAATCAGGTCACTGCATTATTTCTATTTTGGATCAGACCACTAATGAAGGGATTTGCCTGCTGGATGCTGTAGCAAAGATAGGCAGAGTATTTCTAACACTGGGAATTGGGCATAAAAGCTGAGTGAAATAAAATGTCCTGAAGTGGAAGGTAAAAGATACTTCCTTAATCTGTTCTCAGTGCTCTTTGTTACTAGGCTGAAAAGTTCTTGACATGGTTGCCACTGAAATGACTTTTATTGGAAGAGTTTTCACAGACCTCAGTGGGGAATTCAAGCTGCAGTTTTTTTGCTTGAGGGTAATAAAATGAGGGTCTCATTGTGGCAGACCCTGTGATGTTTTCAGCATTTAAACTGGAAGTTCAGAAGATCAAGCATTACTGCTTTTCAACAATTGAGAAGCATCCAACTTCTAAACTGGCATATATCTTTGTGTTGCCCATCTGTTTTGGAGGATTTCTATAAACTTCAAAGGTCAAAGAAGACTGGGAGGAGCTTACACGGAAAAAAATCCTTCTGTGGATTGACAAAGCTCTGATTTCAATTTTAATCTGGATCAAACGGAGGATTAAATCTGCTGTTGATTCACTGTATGCATTTGTCTGTCACTTTGTGTTCTTGCAGGCCAACCCCAACAGCGAGGAGATCTGGCTGGCTGCCGTGAAGCTCGAGTCGGAGAACAATGAGTATGAAAGAGCGAGGAGGCTGCTGGCAAAGGCTCGCAGCAGTGCCCCCACAGCAAGGGTAAGGATGTGTGGAGGGTGGAGAAGCTCAGGCCTCTTGGCCATGGGGGATTTGGGACGGAAGGAGGAGTTCCTTCAGTTCTGTGGCCTTAGGGATTGACCATATGGCTCCCTGCCATTGCCTTCCGGGGCATGTGGCCGCTTTGCCGAGCGCTTCTCCAGTGAATTGCGACACAAAGTCATGGCATGATGGGAAGAAAAGGCTAGGATCAAGTGAAGGGTTTCAATTTGTTTTTTACACAAATGGCAAAAGTCAGGAAATTCCCAGTTTACAGCTGTTTGTATAATGTTTGTGTTGCATAAAAGCATGTCTTGGAAAAAAGAGAAAATACTTTCACAGAAGACTCACTTATGCTTGTACTAAAGACAGCTCTGGGGTGATTTGGTGTTTAAAGTTACACTCCTGTGTTTATCTCCACTTACCTCTGGTATGATAAACTCTGTCGATTTTTCAGCTCTTCATACAAAAGTATTTTAACTTGTCCAAGTAAATGAAAAGTTAGTTTGATCTCTGTCCTCTGTTCCTCCCCCTCAGTTGTTGTTACATCCTACATCTTTTTAACTGTTCTCTTCCTCTCTGAGCCAGGGAGCTTCTGCAGCTGGGGCTGAAACTCTGCTCTCAGACTTGATGCCTCTCTTGCAAGGTCACAATGGAGGGAGTTTGGGAATGGGGAGGATGGGATCAAAGAGCAGTGAGAGAGCCTTTGGTGTATAATGTATTTCTCATAACTGTGACTTCCCTGCATAGCCAGAAGGAAGGATTTGGGGGGCAGAAAAGTACATGTACCAGTTTGTAATGAGCAGGACAGCAGTTAGAGCCTGAAGCCATAAGTAAGGAAAGGTAGTTCCTGTAGCTTGGATCTGAGGAGATCAGATTGTGCTGATGAAGGAGGCTCAGGTTTGTTAATTGGTTGTGCTGTTAAAGCTGTGCTCTTTATACAAATATTATTTTTCCAACCCAAACCATTCTGTGATTCTGTGATAATGCAAATGCCAGCTCTATGTTAATAATGATGTGAATAGGTGAGATACAGGTTGATCACACTGCTCTAACTCCTTTAGTATTTGCATTTACCTTTCTCATTGTTATCTATTCCCGGTATTATTTAACTCTGATATTTTGATTTTTATTTTACTTCACACTGTAGCTAATCAATAACATTCTAATGGATGCATGAAAGTGGGAACCTGCTGCTTTGGCAGATTAATGGTTGTTCAATGGCTGCTGGTGGTAAACAGCTGTGGTTTGTTTCCAGGTCTTCATGAAGTCTGTGAAGTTGGAATGGGTGCTTGGGAACATTGCTGCAGCCCAGGAGCTCTGTGAGGAAGCCCTGAAGCACTATGAGGACTTCCCCAAACTGTGGATGATGAAAGGACAAGTTGAGGAGCAAAAAGAGCTGGTAGAGAAAGCACGGGAGGCTTATAATCAAGGGGTAAGAGTGATGTTACTGCAGGTTTGCTTTGTGCTGCTGCCGTGGAGGATGTCTGTCTTTGAATCAAAATGGAGAGCCAAGGACATGATTTCTTTCTGTCATTGGTTAAAACAGTAAAAGAAATAAAAAATAGGCCCTTGATATAAGCAAGAATTTCTCTTGCCCATTACCCCTATGCAAGATTGACTTTCTTGCTTTAGAGAGTTCTCTGTATGCCTGACTCCTCACGGGCAGGAAAAAAGGCTTTGTACAGTAATTCTCTAAGACCTGGAAAGACTAAAACCAGAACTCTTAAAAGAAAATATTCCTCAGCAGCTCTTAGATACACACTGTGAAAGGAGGTGGCCTACAGAGCACTCCTCTCTCTTTTAAATGGTAATTGGTGTCCTTGGGTATGAATGCTCAAAGTCGACAGCCATCAAAGTAATTTGGACACAGGTTTCTGCCAGTGTCGATATCCTAATGACTCCCTGCACACTGTGCTGTGGTTTGGGGATGTGTGAGAGCCCTCCATCTGCAGAAGGAGCACAAATTGTAGCTGTGTTAAGGGACTAGAGTTCTTTCTCTTACTGCTGGGATAGCTCAGTCGTACGTGATGTACCTGACTATTTTGGATCCAGGAAAAACTTCACTTCTGTGCTGTAAGACTAGCTGGAGAAATTCGAGTGGCATAACTTGGTCTCTCTTCTTCTAAACTCTCCAGCAGGATATAGGCAGGGAAGTTCTTTTCTGTAGGCGTTACAAGGTTTTTTTTTCAACTTTACCTATTAGCATACTTTTTTTTTTTTTAAAACAGTTGAAGAAGTGCCCCCATTCCATACCCCTGTGGCTTTTGCTGTCCAGGCTGGAGGAGAAAGTCGGGCAGCTGACTAGAGCAAGAGCCATCTTGGAAAAGTCTCGCCTGAAGAATCCTAAGAATCCAGATCTCTGGTGAGTTGTGTGGAGTTGAACTGAATTTGGGCTACAAATTCAGTCCCTTCTTCAGGCCAGCTATTTCACATCATCTCAGCCATTTGAGCCTGGAACTTAGGACCATGCCCATCCTGGAGTTTCTTCTGGACTAACAACTTCCCTGAATAGCAGAAATGCTTTGGTGATCCTGGCTAGCTTCTCTAAGGATCTGGGAACTAGTTACTTCTTTACTGATAGTTGTAGTGCACAGAGCATGCAGAGTGCCCGGGGCTCTTTCCTTTCTGTTACAGTCCCTTTTTCAGATTGTTTTTTATCTGGGCCATTATAGAATAAAAGTCACGTTTATTTTTAGATGGAGAGGAATGGGAAGATGTCAGTCACCTACACTTGTTCAGAATATGGGCAGATGTTTGCAGTTTCCAATGTCCTTCATGTGACTCACTGTTTGTTTCTGCCTAGTGAATGTTGTCATAAATATCATCAGAGTCTCTTCCCTACCAGGTTGGAGTCTGTGAGGTTGGAATACCGAGCTGGGCTGAAGAATATTGCAAACACACTGATGGCCAAGGCACTGCAGGAGTGCCCTAATTCAGGTGAGCTGGATCTCATTTCTGCCTTAAACACAATTGTTTTGCCCAGTTGATAGAAGCACATTTTTTCCCAAAATGTCCTTTCTGACCAGGTCTCAGAATATGGTGTTTTGGAGAGGTGTCAGTCATCCTTCTGCAAAGGAAATGTTCAGGGTCTTTGAGAGCAATCCCTGTTACTTTGTGCTCTCTCACACCTGAGAGGTCATGGGTCCGTGTTGTTCCATTTTTCTGCAGTGTCCAGTATATTATTGGATGCATGGTCCACAGTTTGTCCCCAGGCTTCCTGCAAAAACGTCTTGGATATGGATGGGTTTTTCTCTGAAGCTGGTAGAAGTCTGCCAAGGTTTAAAATTAAAGAAAGACACTTCAGTTTTTGTAGTTAGGAAGTTCCGTGGAAAAAGAATGGTGCTTTCCCTGTCCCTCTGGAGTACAGCTGGCCTTAGGATATTCCCAGTTGCTGGTTTGCCTGCACTGGTGTCACCGCTGTGAGTTTAATAACTTGTGCTGGCAGCAAATTTCCATCACAGTCGTGATTAGGGGATTGTGTACCATAAATGTTCAGTCCTGGGTTTTGATTATTTTAGCTCATGTAAGAAAAGGCTAAGAGGTTGAATGATGTAAGTCAGTTAGTTCTAAGCAGCAGTGGAAACATTTGCCTCTTGGGATGGGAGGATAAAGTGCCTAACACATCCCTATTTTGGGGCAGAATTGCAGGAAGACTTAATTATTTAAACATGTTGACTTCTTTTGGGGAGAAGATGTCACATAGCTACAAATTGTAGCAACTTACTGCAGGTCAAGGCTCGTCTTGCCTTCGAGGTAGGTTTTGAAAGGTGTTTTAATTGGTGGCTACTAAAGTCCCAGTGAAACAATTGCAAATTAAGTGACTTTTATGACATGATAGATTCATTGCAAGGTACTCTCCATGTGAGTGGGTCACCAAAGCAGCACCACCCAAAATCCTGCTTTGTTTTTGTGAATGACCTAATGAGTGTTTGCCACCGCAGGCTGTTTTACAGATCTGCCTGTTGCTATGGAAATGGGCAGCAGGATCTCAGATTTTGTTTACAAAATTGCTTCCAACTTTATCTTAGACCTCAACAAACCGTAATCAAAGCCTGCAGGACTTGGCTCACTGACCACCTGCGGTCCTGTAAACCAGAGGTTTGGGTCCATCGATTGCTGAATTGATTCCTGACGGGTGGCAGGCTGCACAAAGAATAAAATAGAATTATTATGGTGTTTGTGATCCTATATATAAAGAGCAAGAAGAGAGTCTCTCTCCTGTCTGTCACTGCAGTTATCAAAGCTCGTGTGTGTTCCTGTGGTGCCGTTTATGGGAAGCGAGAGCGCTTTGATGGAGTCCTGGCAGACACCAGCTCTCAGGCTTTGCTTTGAAGTGATCAGGTGTGCCTGGCTGACATGAGAAACTGCAGATTTCATGCTCCCCTGAGCATATTTCCTTCCTTGCTTTTGGCAGTGAGAAGAGCTAGGGATTAAACCCAGCTTTCCTGGATCTGCTCTGTCCTTCATCAATGTGTGTGGAGCCAGCATCAATAAGACTGTGGTGCCCTCCAGCACCCTTGAAACTGCTCCCAGACTGCACTTTGCACTTTTTGGGCCTTCTTCTGCCACTGCAGTTGCCTGTTCAAACAGACAGATACCTTTCCCTTTGGAAATGCTGATTTGCCCTCCCTGTCCCAGAGTTTGCAGTGTCTCGTCTGAAAAGCCTGAGCTCTGGGTTAGCTGCGGGAGTTGTGATATAGAGACCCCCAGAGCTGAAGCTCCAGTGTGGTGCACACAGTAGCTACAAATTCAGAGTACTGAATGAAGTATCCATTCAGGATCCACTCAGGAATGAGTGATCTGGGATGAGGTTGGAGTGGATCACCCCAAGGGTACCCCCTACCCCAGGGTGGGGGCTGTACTGCTGTTTGTGTTGCAGAGCACTGGCCTGATGGCAGGATGGGGAGGGTTAACCTCAAAATAACACTAAACAATCTTCCTACTTATTTTGATTAAGGAATCCTGTGGTCAGAAGCAATTTTCCTTGAAGCGCGACCGCAACGAAAGACCAAGAGTGTGGATGCTCTCAAGAAGTGTGAACATGACCCACATGTCCTGCTGGCTGTGGCCAAGTGAGTTCCTGTGCTCGATGTAGTAAAAATATCCATGTCTGTGTGTGGCTGCATCCAGGATGGAACACTGCTCTCCAGCAGAGCCATGTGATTCTGGCTGCAGCAGCTCTAATAAGTCCCAAAGCAAGGAACAGCTCTCCAGCTGTCTCCTAGTAACTGTGCAGATCTCTCCCTTGATTCCAAGTGGGGAATGTCAGCCTGCCCTTGAGCTGTTCTGGTGGGTCTGGGACTGGTACTATACTCACACAAAGCCCTTTGCTGGTGCTGGGTATTGGCACCCTGCAAGCTGCTTTCTTTCTGTCCCTTGAAGAGGATTTCACTGTGCTGTCAGGTGAACTAGGCTTTATTAAGTGGTTCAGGATATGTTTTAAGTATCTGTGAAAATAGGGACTTCTTTTGCTGGTTATTTTTCAAGTTTTATGTGGCTGACTGTGTAGTTTTCATCTTTTCTCTCTATCCTAGATTCTGTCAGGTGTCTTTTAAAATTCTGAGCTAGATATTCTGCTCCTTAATTTCTGCTACATCAGTGTTCTTCAGTTGTGCCCCTTCCCAGAATGCAAACCACCAGCCATTCTGTAGTTTGCTTCTCTGAAATGGGAAGATAATCTACTAGAAATTGTTTTCTTGTCCAGATTGAGTTGTGAGGATTCCAGTGCTGAAAACTCACTGTTAGAATTGACTTGTGCCACATCCTGCTCTGATGTGTGAACAGCCTTACAGCAGCCGTGATGGAAACAAACTTACTTTTCTCCCTTTGTGAATAGCAGAAGAGGTTAATACAGGAAGCATTTTGCTCAAAGTTGCCCAATTCTTTCACAACTCTATTTTATAAGCCAAAGAAAACTGTAGGATACACTCCAGTGACTGCAAGACGGGGTCCTGCCAGATCCTGACAGCTGACTTGTTCAGCTTTAGCAGCAAGTGAGAAAAATGTTAACTTTTGCTTTATGGCAACTACTTCCGGGTCCCTTCTGGTGCAACCTCAGGCTGTTTAACAGCTAATCCCAACATAAACAGCTTCCACCTCCCATCACGACTTGTCTCTGTAGGTACAGAGTGTCACACATCTGTGAAAAACTTTTGTTTAACATGTTGCTGAAAATGGCCACTACTTGCAGGTGTTAAGCCTCTGCTATCATTGTTCGTGCTCTTGTAAATCACAGTTTATTTAACACAGAACAATCAAGAGTATTATAGGGCTTAAAAACAATCACAGAAGCTGTATAATTTTATGACAGGCTAAGCTCTTTATGAGGGGTGGCTGATTTGATAAAGACCTTATAGCTCAAATGAACTCTTTAACGCAAAGCAGTGAAACCAAGAGACTCTTGACCCAGCTGGTTCATTACTGGGGAGAAATTTCAGTACTGACCAGTGCCTGGATGAAATGGCAACAGTGGGGCTGTGCCAGGATGGGATTTGAGTGCAGAAGCTTCCATGCTTGTTTTTCATTGGAAAATGGGGCTGACGAGGCCAGTCTGCTCCACTCCACTCCAGCAGGCTTTGTGAGTGTGAGCATGTGACCATACAGCAGGCAGTTACCAGCTTTTAGAAGTTATTTAATTGTTAGATGCTAAAATTGACTTGAAATGTAAAGAAATTGAAGGAGTGGGAATAGATGTAGGCACGTAATCCTGTCTCTTCCACACCAAATCTGGAACAGCAAAATTAAAGCAATTGAGTCAGCAGAGGTTGAGCTCAGTAATGCTTCCCCTCTCAGCAGAGTCTGTCTGTGCCTGGGGCTAAGTTATCCTCTAAGTTATCCTGCCTTACTTTGGGGCAGTGTAGAGGAAGTGCTGGATTTCTTTTCAGTCCTCTCACTCCCTTTCCTTTGGAGAGGCAGGATGATCTGTAGTTGCCTAAAAATCTGCTGTTTCCTTTCTGGGAGAGCAAAGAATTGGAACACCTGTAGAGCCTTTAAGTTGGAGTTCTTGTGGGTTGGCATCTTCCTCTAAAGTGAGACTGTTTATCAACTCCCTTCTGCTTTTCCCAACAGGCTGTTCTGGAGTGAGCGTAAAATAACCAAGGCCAGAGAGTGGTTCCACCGGACAGTGAAGATAGACTCTGACCTGGGGGATGCCTGGGCCTTCTTTTACAAATTTGAGCTCCAGCACGGCACAGAGGTGAGTGTGTGCCTGGGAACAGGGAAGGCAGCAGCAATCCCTGGCTGGCAGGGGTTGCCCAGTCCTGGGATTGCTGCGGTGCTGGGCTGAGCACGCTGCCTCTGCTCCTGCCTGCATGGTCACAGAGGAGGCTGGCTGTCACGCCTGGTCATGAATGAGCATGAATAGGCCTGTGTGGTGGCTTTTAAAAGGTGCTGTCATTAGCTGAGATGTGTTTCAGGCTGCTTTGCTATCCACAGTCATGCTGGTTCATGCAAAAATCTCTGAAATCAATCTTCCTCCTGTAAGACTCAAGCTTGCTCAGAGGGGATTGTGCTGGAATTGTGGTGCTGGGTTTGTGTAACTGGGGCTGTTTCTTCCCGAGTGTGGAGTACAGGTTGCACGTGAACACAGCCAGAGGAACAGCCGGCTCTAATCTCTTACAGCAGTTTTTACTCCTGATGCTGCTGAAATGATGGGGGTGTTTATCTTCTGACTTCAGAGAGACCTTTCACTTGACACAGCTCCTGCAGGTGGTAATGCACTGGAAGTTTCTGCTGCAGTTTCTGTGCTATAGCCAAGACTTGCTCAGCTGCAACTTGGCCAGTTTGTTAAGCCAGGCAGGAGACTTGCTGCATCTGAATTTTGACTTGGACTTCCTTTGAAAATAACAGACCCCCAAACCCCACCATAATCTTTGGAAGAGTGTTTGAATCAGGGAGGGTTCAATTTTTGCTGTGTTCTGGAACAAACCAGGACAAACTGTCATTTCTCTTCCCTCTAGGAACAACAAGAAGAGGTGAGGAAGCGCTGTGAGAATGCTGAACCTCGTCACGGAGAGCTCTGGTGTGATGTCTCCAAGGACATAGAGAATTGGCAGAAAAAGATTGGAGAGATTCTCGTGCTTGTGGCAGCCAAGCTGAAAAATACCTTCTAGAGTGTGCTGGTCTCAGCTGCCTCAGAGGTCTCTGTAGGACTTAACCTGCTCGTGGTGTATTTGCCCTTTCAAACAGCACAGATTTTGAAGGACAGGACATGGATGATGATGGGAAAGAGCTTTCTCCCAAAAGGAAAAGCTGCTTCCTTCCTTCCCCAGCATGGCCCTCAGCTTCTGCAGCACATGGGAACATTGTAGCTGGTGTCGTACGGGAGACAGGAGCAGTCTTGTGAGGCTCTGTTGGCATTTCCATGCTGATTCCTGATTCCCTCCTGCAAACACAAGCTTTAATTAGCGCTCGTATGGATTCTGACATGTGGCAATCCCTCTGTTCTTGGCCCTAGCATGTATCCCCTGTCCCCCTTTAGTGTTTGGCCCATCTGACGTTGGTTCCTTGTCAGCAGATCTGGGTTGTTGCTGTTGGATTAGTCCTTGAAGGAGACAAACCAAGTTTTGGGAGCAGCCGAGCAGCCCAGCAGCACAGGGAAAGGTCTGGGCTGGCTCCTCTTCTTTAGGTGGTTTACTTTGGTCTCTGCTAACAAGCTGCTGCACAGCTTGGAGGTGTTCCTCCAACCTGAGCAGCTGGAGCATTTTGTCAAATTCAAAAGCATATTTTTAGAGAACTTTTCCTCAATTTTTGAATGTATATAGTAAAGCTTATTCTTTTAGGTATCTGAGTTCATTAAGCACAGTGGTGGTTTAAAGTAACAAGGCAAAACTCCGCAATCCCTGAAAGCCCTTTTGAAGGAAGAACCTTTATTTAGAGTCGTTGGGAGACTGTGCTGTTACACGGCTGTGACTGTGGCTGGGAGGTTTGGGGTGGCTCCCTCCAAGTGCAGATAGAAAAAAGCAAACTCAAGAGAGGGAAAGCTTTGTGTTTGGAACCCTTTGTACGCTGTCTTCAATTTTCTACACTTATGATCTGTACTATTTTTACCCCAACCCCCTGATTTTCTCGTGGTCCTAGAATGAGCAGCTGTACTGTCTTACACCTGAGGCTATAGCAGCTGTATCCAGGTCTGTGGATGTGCATTATCCCATGTATTTAGTTTGAGGAGAAGCTCCCTTATTACTTGTTGGAGAATATGTATAAAATACAGCTTCTTTTTTTTGTTTCCTTCTGTTGTCTTCGAGCGTGGTCTTGCCCTTTGAGTCTCACTGGGAAGAGTGGGTCTGATAGCAGAAACCTTTGGACTTATCAGGCTCCCACCACTCTGGGAAGGTGCCTGCCAGTGGTGGCTGCACCAAGCTGGGCTACAGCCTCTTGCCAAAACGGATGAGAAGCCCAAAACGGGTCTTTTAATGTTGGAGCAGAAACAGTTGGTCTGGAAGCAAAAGCCTTTTTCTCTTTGGGTTTATAATGGAAACTCTTGTGCTTTCTCTGGAACAGCTGATGAAAGGGTGTAGATACGGATGTCCCATGGAATTGTAGTTTCCCAAAGGTGAGTGAGAGGCGTTGGGTCTTGAGAGGCTCTTGCTCAGGTATTTTGTGCCATCGCTGGCATCCTTCAGGTGAGTGGGCTCAGAGAGAATGGAAGAGTTTGGGAAGGGTAATGGAGATGTTATTCCAAGGAGAGGGTAGACATGGCAGGGGAGCCTGGCTGGATAAGGATTCAAGATTGAGGCAGAAGCTGCAGGATAAAACCAAGTTTAAAAGTTTTCAATGTGTGGTGTCCTTCAGCCTCTTGTGCTCACATGGGGGCTATATCCCGCTTTTCTGGGCGCGGAATGTGGCATTCGGATTCCTGGTGTAGTGATGTGCTGGGGGAATCTGGGTACCTGTGGGGCATAAATCCCTCTGCTCAGCAGTGCTGTCATGTTGGCTGCAGAATTGGGATGGGTAAGGGAAGTGGGAATTGCAGTGGTGTGGCTTTTCCTGCTGGAGAGATTCCCGAGTTGTGTTGGGAGAATTTCCCTTGAGCCAGATAACAGAGGTGCTCCTACTGATGGGATCTTCCTGCTTCCCCTGCCCCTTGCTTAGGTGGCAGCACCACATTTTATAAAGATTTGTTGGGATGTGGAAGCCCCAGGGAAGGAGCCCTGTGCTGGACCCAGTGCCACCTTCTCACAGCACCAGGCTCCTTCAGCCACCTGCTCCTTGTACCTGCAGCTTCCCTCTCCTTTGGGCTATATTCCTTAGCTTGGGGATTATTTTTTCTTACTGAAAAGGGATCATCAATCTTAGAGCCTTTTTGATGTTTGTAGATATCTTGGTGGTTTTAAAATGGATTATGGCACCCATGAATTTTAGCTATATATAGAGCTCAATAAACAAGTTATATGGGTCCTGTCCCAGTGGAATGCTGCAGCCTGCTGTGGGTCCCACTTCCTGGGGAGGAATGTTCTCGCCAAGCTGAGCAGAGCTGGATTATTCACCATTTGTTCTATTTCTTACTCAATCACCCGCGTCCAGCTCCTCAGTGGAGACTTGTTGCTGTCAGTTCGGTTTTTCCCAAAATTGATAGAAATTGAGTCAGGGCGATTTCTGTGCCTGGGGTGGGGGTGAGGTCCAAAATGTAGAGGGGAAGGAGGAGAGGGCTTTGGTTGGAAGCACGGGGACACTCCTCATGTTGGTATTTTGGGGTCTCACCCTGAACAGTCACTTTTGCCATGTGTTGGTGTGAGTGTGAGTGTTCACCCACTGCCGTCTGTGAATCCAGAGCGAAACAATCGCCCCAACGCCAACAGAAATCGAAACTGCGGGGGTTTGCAGCACAGTGTGCAGCCCCGGGAGAGGGACGCGCGTGGGTTGGGATCCCAGGGTGGGTGCGGGCAGGGGGTGCTGCCTCTGCCGGCCCCTCCGGGGCAGGGGGACCCTCTCCCACCCTGCCCGGCTGCCCCCCGGGAGCAGGAGCCCGGCACGACCCGCTCCTCTCTGCGCTCCGGCGGTGGCCGGGGGGGCCGGGGCGGCCTCCCCCGCGGGGGCCGGGGCTGGGCCGGCGGCGGTGCCGTGTCCCGTCCCCCCCGCGGCGGCCGGGCCCGTCCCCTCCCACCGTGGAGCCAAGTTCAAACCGCGGGCCCCGCCGCAGCGGGACGGGGCCGGACCGGGCTCCCCGGGGCTGCCGCAGGGGCCGCGCCCGCGGGGCTCCATGGTGAGTGCGTCGGGACACCCCTTCTCCCTGGGACCCCCTTCCTCTTCTCCGGGACACCCCTCCCTGGAGCCCACCGATGGACCGGAGCCCGCCGCACTGCCGGGTTGGGGTCGGCTCGGCCGGGGAGGGACTCGCAGCAGCCGCGATGGGGCTTGGGACCTGTCGGGAGGTGACTGTTTCTCCTGGAATGAGGCTTGGACCGACCGCGAGTGGGGCCGGTCCGTCCGGCAAGGGGCCGGGATGGGGCCGGACCAGCTGGGAAAGAGCTTGCAGCAGTTGGAATGGGGCTGGGCTGGGTCCAAATGGGGCTTGGATCCTTAGAAGGGTCGCGATGGGACGGAGCTGGGAGTCCGTGGGGAAGGGGCTCTTGTCTGGCCGGGGAGGCTGGTCCAGCTAGGGTCAGGCTGCTGTGGCTGGGATGAGGCTTAGACGTGGCTGGGATGAGGCTTAGACGTGGCTGGGATGAGGCTTAGACCTGGCTGGGATGAGGCTTAGACCTGGCTGGGATGGGGCTTGGATGTGGCTGGTTCTGAGGGAGAGAACGGAGGCTCTGTCCCTGCACTGGGGCTCTGGGTGGTGGCAGGGCCCATTTGGGTAGGAGAGAGTCAGGAACATGGTCCGTTTGGCTGGAAGGACCTGGTGACCCCGGTGGGGTTCCCAGGCTGGCAGCAGGAATTGCTCCTTGCTGCCCTGCTGGCTGGGACTGGCAGGAGTGCCACCAGGAGCTGCTCTATCAACAATGGTGATTCCCCTTATCTCCTCGTATTTGCTGGAGGATTAGAGTGAGGATGAGATTAGCTGTGCCTGTCCTGCACCCACGCTTCCCCAGGCTGCTCCTTCACTGCCAGCTCTCCCCTAGGAAGGGATGTGCCACCTGCCTGTAGCTTGTTGCTGTGGGATAGGGGCAAGGGGAGAAGGAATAACCCTAAATCAGCTGCTGAACTTGTTCTCCGTCCTGAAGGGGGAGAAGTCAGGAGCAGGATTTGCCACCTGGGTCTCTCCCTGCATCCCTCGCTTGTCACTGCTGCTTCCCTGCTTTCCATGGTGGGGGTGGGAAGCACCTACAGCACCTGCTGAGCTCCTGCCCTGGCTGTTCTCTGGACTACTCTGTACTTCCTCCCGGGCTGAGCACTGAGCCCAGGCTTGGCTGTCTTGGAATGCTGGAAATGGTGTGCTTTCTCCTGGAAGTGGGTCCCAGTTGTTTAATAAACCACTTCAGGGAAGTCATTCCCATTTTCATGGTAAAATTGCATGGCCTTGCCTTCCCGGCAGAGGAGGCTTCTGGAGAGTCACCTTTAGACTTTGGTCAGGGTGTCCTCATGGAAGCAGTGCTCTCCTTTGATGTCCCTGGGGATTGTACCCTCGGCTCTCTGCTGAATCACTTCTGGGGCAAGATCTCTCAGTGGTTTGCAGGGAGCAAAGCCACCAGCACAAGGAGGCTCTTCCCTGCCCTTCCTGGCTCCCAGAGAGAGCTCAGCACAGCTCTGCTGGAAGGTGTGTGGTGATTAAGGATGCTGAAGAGCTCAGTGGGATTTCTACTGGTTATACACGGATTTGCTCATCACCTTGCACGTGCCTGTGCTCCGAGGTGATGGTTGTGTCCATGTGTTCCCAGAAATGTCCTCTGTTGGATTTTGCCTCATGTTGAACCTCCATCACTCCCATTGAGCTGCAAGAGGGTGGGAAAAGGTTTCCTCACCCTTTTGGAGCCCAGTCCAGCTCAGCATTGAGTAGGGTGCACAGAGAAGGTGCGGATTTTACAAACAAGCCCCCCCAGGTTCTCACTAAGGGAAAGGGCAGATGGAGTCTGCCTGGGCTTGGAATTCAGCATGGGAAATTCTTCCTTCTGCCTTCTTGGAGCAAGTGCAGAGGTGGTGGGGAAGGCAGTGTCCCCCGAGCTGAGGTGGGGAGCAGCAGGCACAGGCTGCGGGCAGAGCTGCGGCCCCTTCCTCCTCAGTCCTGCCTTGGCTGCGGCGCAGGGGTTGCATAGTTGGAAGGAGCTGAGCTGCTTTGTGCCTGCCCAGACCTGATACCTGCAGCACAGGGGTTGTTTGGGAGGGGGTTGTGTTTGGGGGGGGACTTTTCCTGAAAATGTGAAATGATAGAAATGCCAGGATGGGGCCCCAGTGCTGTGCCATCGCTGAGATGTGTTGAGCGTTTGGGCTCCTTTCCTGGCACAAGTTTTGAGCTCCCCATCATCACTCTGCTGTTGCTGGGCTGCTCAAATATCCCCAGTCCTGGTCACTTGAGCTTGTGCTGGCTTTTCTTCAAAGCCCTGGGACTCATCCCTGTCTCGGAGGGTCCATCCACCCCCTCCCTGTACCCCTCTGCCAGCTCAGGTGTCAGCACTTGGGGTTCCCCGCTCTGCAGGGGCCAGCGTGGGGCTGTTGGGAAGGTTTGGAGCCAGGAGGCTTGGAAGCAGCCAGGATGTGCTGGTGAGAGCAGATGCTTGTGCTGCTTCTGTCTGGCCTGTGGTGAGGGTGCCTGAGTCTGGGATGAGCATGAGCTGCGGGGAAACAGGAAAAATGCTGTGTTAGTTCCGTCCATGCAGCAGAGGTGCGGGAGCATCCTTCTGAGGGTGTTTGGATCCATTTGGGCTGAGGTGTGGATATTGCTGGTGGGGACCAGGCAGCTCCTGCCTCCAGCTCCTCTCTAAGGAGCCTGGTGCATCCCTCTCTCCTCCCCTTGGGTTTTGGTGCTTGAGGTTCTGGCCTTGAAATGACACAAAAAGGGGATTTACTGGAACCCTGTTGGGGCAGAGAGGTTGGGGATGAGTCCCATAGACTGACACAGGTCCCTGGCACAGCTCTGTGCCAAGAACCCGTCTGCTGGCACCAGAGAGAGCTCTGTGTGTGCCATGGGCAGTGCTGATGAGCTGGGCTGAAGCTGGAGCAGTTTCCCGAGGGCTTTGCTCCAAGAAGAGATGGCTCATCTGGAAGGATGCTCTTTGAGAGAGGAGACAGTTGAGGCTCCTCCATCACATGTTGCATCTTCAGGACATATGGAGCTTCTGACCAGGGGTTGAAGGCAGAGCCCAGACCATTCCTTAATCCCCAGCTGACTCTGAGCCCTTCCCTAGCAGATTTTCCCCCGGGCGCTCTCCTGTGCTGTTCTGCTGCTCCTGCTCGTGCCCGTGCTGGGCAGAGGCAGGAGGTGCAGCATCGCCAAAATCCTCCGGCAGTACCGCGCCGTCATCTTCCATGAGATGCAGAACCTGGTGAGCTGAAGCAGGGGTCTGCCCGGGGGGTCCAGCCCTGGCTCTGGGAATGCTACTGGGCTGGATGCAGCCCTGCTGTGGGATGTGGGGAGGGGTGAGCTTGGAAGCTTAATATGGAGCTGGCTGCTTTGCCAGCACTGTTGGGGAGGGGGTTGTGTTCAAATGGGGGATCCTTGCTCCAAGTGGGAGGCACTGATCCTATGAGGTGCTGGATCTTCTTGCTTTATTTCTCCAGAGGAACCTGACTGGGTCTGTGTACAGGAGCAGGAGGGCTGGGCCCGCTTGTCGTTCGGACAAGGTGAGCACGGAGGGACCCGGGGCTGGGGCGTTGCATGGGCTGAGCCCCCAGGGAGCCACGGAGCCTCCCCTGCTGCCCGGGGCCCTGTGCTTCTCTCCTCTGCAGGACCAGAAGATCCTGCTGTCCATCTACAACATCAGCATGTCCCTGCGGGAGGTGGGGGCTGGCACCCTGCAGGGCCCCGAGGAGCTGGCGGTCTGGAGGGTGGCCAGGAACACTGACATCGTGCTCCGGGAAAACTGCAGGAAAATCACCAAGGTAGGAAGCCCTCTACTTCCCAGCCACCCCAGTGGCTCCCAGTTCCAGGGCTGTGGGCAGACCTTGCCTTGTTTTGTGCTCTCCTGGCTGCCCATGAGGAGTCTCCAGGCTCTGCCTGCAGCATTCCAGGAGCTGGGGGATGCTGATGGCACATCCATCCCAGGGAGCTTTAGAATAAGCAGGGAAGGAAGTTCAGTTGTGGCAGGATGGGACAGGCTGGGGGGGTTTTAGCAGCACCTCCCAAGTGAGTTTTTCCACCTGTGCCACAATGCCATGGCTAATGGGAACACAGGGCCTTATCCTGGTGGGATGCTCACTCTGTGGATGCATTTACCCAGTCCTGCTCTTGCTCCTGGGTGCTCATAGGCAAGAATTGGGATTTCTCCCCAAAGGGCTGGTCTCAGTTCCTTTGGCTTCCCTGGGGCTCTGCCAGGGGAGTCCCATCCAGGAGGATCCCTATGGCAGCATCAGCAATTCATTAACCAGCAGGGAAGCCCTGGGACAGTGAAGTGCCAGCTCCCAGCTCTGCCTGACCCTGGCACAGTGCTGGCACTGTCCTCCCTTCCACTGCTGGGGACACTGGCTGAGGACAACCTTGCCTGGGGTCTGCTGCTGTGGAATGGAGCTACTTCTGATCTGGAGACCTGATCTGGTGTCCATAGATGTGCTGTGGAGTGCACACTGCCAGCTCAGACAGGGACAGCCATCCTTGGGGACTCTTGGGGCCCTGAGACCATGTCCTTACCACGGCCATAGGCAGTGTGGCCACCTCAGCCATGCAGAGCCTGCGCTTTTGTTCCCTGACTAACTTCTCTGTGATGCGGGGGGGGATTTCTGCTCCCTCCCTCGGCACAGGGAGCTCAGAGCCCACCGCACACCGCCCCAGCACAGCCCCAGCGTGGGGGACCCGGCCGCAGGAGGAAGCAGCTGCGGGAGATCGGCAGGAGGGCGGAGAGGCTGGCAACCTGCTGGGAGAAGCTCAATGCCCTGCACGCACCCCACCAAGCACCCTGGGACTCGTAGGGACGCCCTTGGGACACACCAGGGGATGTGCGGCTCCGGTACCGGGGCTGCCAGTGGCTTGTTTGGGAACCCGGGACAAACTCAGCCCTGAGGGCAGAGGGGTTGCTGCCAGCAGATGCCCAAGCTGAATTCATCCTCCTGCTCCAAGGGGTGCCCAGGGACCGGATCCACTGCCCGTGGTGTGGGCTGGCAGGGTGGTTTGCTGTGGGATGGGTGTGACAGAAACCTGGAACACCAGAAACACTGGGAAGAAGAAGGAAAAGAACTGAAAATAGAAGGTGAGGTGTGGATTCTGCCTTGCTCCTGGCCCTGCAGCACCTGCTGCTATTTTGGGGACAACGGGTGTGTTTTGGGGCAGAAAGAGGACATGTGGGGCTATGGCTCTGAGGGCTCTGCTGGAAGTGGGGCCAAAGTGCATCTGGCAAGGCTCTGAGGGTATGCGGGCTGTGGATGGGGACAGGCATCCCTGAGGCACCGCTGGGATTTGCAGAGCAGCTGGGCACCCACAGGGGACAGGGAAGTCAGGGTGCATCACTGGGGACGTGGGGAAGCCTGGGGAGTTCTGGTATCCAAAAATCCCAGGCAGGTGCGGGGGCTTGAGGCTAAGACTCAGCCTCAGTGACTGTGGAGGGGCCCAGCTGCTTGGCACTGTGGGTGCCCCAGCAGGGAGGGAATGGTGGGGTGTGGGGTTAGGTGAGGTGAAGGGCATCCTCCCTTGTCACTGTGCCCTACCAACACCCTGTCTGTGGCCTCCACTGCTCTGTTAGGTGGCAAATAGCCTCTGGGAAAGCCAGAAATAAAACCTCCCCTTCCCTGGAAGTACTTTGGATGCTTTATCTGGTGATCCAGGGGCTCTTGTGGATGGAGCTGGCACAGTGCAGGGTCTGGGCGTGGGGCCGGGCCCATGGAAGGTCAGGCAGGAGCCCACGGCAGTGGAGGGCACCATGGCATCCTGCCTCTGCTCACTGGACCTGCATCCCTGGTGTGTGGGCCATGGAAGACGGGAGCTGCTTTCCTGGGAGGCCATTTCCCCTGGAGCAACAGCCAGAAGGGCCTGCAGTGTGGCCCTGCCTCAGTTTCCCCAGGCCGTCTCCACCCGTGTGGATGCTGGGACAGCCCTGCGCGGAGATGGCTGTGGTGGACACGAGATGGCAGCAGTGGGCTGTGAGTGCTGAGCGGAGCCGGGCACTGCCCCCGCCGTGTGTTCCCATGGCCACGCCAGCATCGCCGGCCCTTGTCCCCAATGTGCCCCGGTCCGAGCACGGCTGTGGCCAGGGGGGCAATGACCGCTGCCAGCGAGTGGGACACCCGGCCCTGTGCCCTGGAGGAGATGGGGGCGGCTTTCCCTGGGGGTTTCTGTGGGGTTCAAACATTCAGCTGGGCTGGGGGGATTCAGGGAGGGGAGGGCAAGGGATGCTCAGGGCTCCTTGCCCACCCCCTGCCTCTAGGAACTGGGCTGGAAGGAGCCGGAAGGGTCGTGTAGCCAGGGGTGGGTGGGAGAGAGCCCTCCCTGCCCTGGGCACATCTGAGTCCCCGGGCTGTAGCAGGGTGCAGGACCCCTTGATTTGGTGGGGCAGGACAGGGACCCTGTTTCGGGGTGAGAGCATGGGGGTGCAACCTGGGAATGCTGCTCTTGTGGGGTCCCTGGAAGATGCTGTCTGCCTGGCACCAGGGGCCAGCCAGGGAGCCCCAGCTCAGCACATCCCAATGCCAGCAGCCTCCCGGTGCCATGCTCCTCCCCGGCTGGCCCCAAAATGCCTGGGCTCCTTCCTCTCAGCTCCATGCTCCTCCTCGGGAGTGAGCACTGCCCTTTTGGCTGCCTCCACAAGAGTTTTCACACTGGTTTAGTTCCTAGGTTTTTTCATTATTCCCCCTCCCTTATCCCAGCCACTGTCCCTCCACAGCCCGCTAGCATCCCAAAATAGCCGTATTGATGCCTGAGATCCCATGGATGAGGCTGGGGGCCACGGCGGGACCTGATAGCTCTTGCACCAACAGGATCGGGACGGTGGCTTGGGACAGGGTGACTCACAACCTTTTTCTTTATCAGGGCTGGAGCAAAGTCCCCCCTTCCAGTGACCCGTCAGCACCTTCCCAGATAAACCAGGGCAAAAACCACCTCCCTTTACTACCCTTCCCTCCCAGGCAGCTGCTGCCGAGCTGGGAGCCTGGTGTGGCAGCGGGAATGAGTGCATGGAAAGGAAGGAAAGAGTGAAGGAAGAAGCAATAGGGAGGGAGGGGGAAAAACGAGGTCGAAGCGATGGTGGAATCACAGCAAAAACAGCCGGAAAAAGGAAACAGGCCCTGAAAAGTCAAATAAAAATAGCAGCGAGGCGAACCCAAGTGTGCAGCACATGGGAGTGAGCGCATTTCCTTCGAGGGCAGCACCGCACGCTCCCGGCTGCTCCGGGGGGGCCGCTCTGATGTGGCTCCAGCTGCTGCCACGGCCCCCCCAGTGCCCCCGTGCTGTGCCAGGCACTTGGCAGCAGCTCAGCCCCCAGCCAGCCCCCGTCTCGCCCGGGGTCCCCGTGTGCCCTTGTGCGAGCCCCTCCGCACTGCGGCTGCAGGGACGTGGCAAAGGCTGCACACGGGTGTTAGAGCTGAGGGGATGCAGGGGTTGGGGGCTCCTGGCCGTGCCCACACCCCCTCCTTGTGCCCTGTGCCGCCGGCGTCGCTTTGCCAGATGGATCCGAGCGCTGTGCGAGCAGCACAATCTCGGCTTCCTCCCCTCCCCGCTTGTTTTGCAATCACAGCAGGGTCCTGCTGGGAGATGGGGGTTGGTGGAGGGGCTGTGGGGACAGGGATACGGGCGAGGATGGGGGCTGGTGCTCCTTGCCAGGACCAGTGGGCTGCATCACAATCCAGCTCGGGGCAGAGCTCGGAGGCGGCAGCAGAACCCAGCGTGCGGAGCACTGTGCTGGGGGACAGTGCCGGGGGATCAGAGCGAGGTACTGTGCCTGGGGCCCCTGTAGGGGTGCAATGCCCAGGTGCTGTGCTGCGGGTCCACACTGGGGTACCGTGCCCAGGGACTGTGCCTGGGGAGCTTTGTCAGGGGCCCACACCGGGGGACCATGCCCGGGGACCATGCTGGGGGACAGGGGCTGCTGTGGTTCCACAGAGGCACATTTCAGCCCTCCTCACCACCACTGTCCCACTGAAATGCAGCTGCCCCCGAGCCATCACCATCTTGGGGTGCCAGCAGCACCCCCCCATGGCTCTGGGGGACCCTTGCCCACATAAGCCCCCTGCTTCAATCCTCACTCCCTTTGCAGCGGGGCTGGGGGCTCAACCCCTGGCAGCCCTGCACACGCAGGCTGTGTCTGGGAGCAGAGCAGCGTTTTGTTCTGTCCCATCTCCCGGCAGTTTCGTGAAGCTGCTGAAAGCCCAGATTTACAGTGTGATAAACGCTGGAGGCTCTGCGAAATATCTGACTGCTCCATCCTTTGGAGAGCGACTGGTTTGGAGGAGCGGGGAGTGCTGGGCAGCACACAACCAGAGGCAGAACATAGGGTCCCAGGGAAGAGGGATGGCCAGCACTGGGGCTGATGGAGCCGTGCCACGACCCAGGTGGGTCCCAGCACCCCTGGCCATGGGTCACGAGGTGCCTGAGCCCCTCTGGGCAGCGGGAAAGCACTGAACCCCCCATCATTTCTTGGGCCTCTTGCTGGTTTTGGAGCATCTGCCGACCAGATTGTGCCGCGGCGTGCTGGGGTGCCCGTGCCAGGACATGCCAGCCGGGAGGCGGGGTGTGCCCAGGCCCAGCTCCGGGTGTGCTCCCTCCCTGCGCCCTCATCGCTCGCTCCCCTACTGGGTGCCGCGGGCTGCTCAGCGGGAGCCTGCGTCCTCATCCTCGCTGGGAAGGGCTGGGAGATGCTGGAAAGCGGCTCTGCCTGCTCCACTGTCTCCGACAGCAAGAGGTTCGCAGCCTCGGGGCCGTGCCTGCATGTGGGTGTGAGTGAGTGCTGGGATGTGTGTGCATGGATGTATCTGTGCATGTATGTCCGTGCATCACATGTGCGTGTACCTGTGTGTATATGTGTGTACAGGTGTGTGTGTACCTGTGTGTCTGTACCTGTGTGTGCAGGGCTGTGCACACACGTGTGTGTGATTCCAGGTGTGCACACGCCTGTGCGAGTGGCTCCTCTCCACGGCTGCTTTCCGGCAGGGTGGCTGCAGCCCCTGGTGCCGCTGTCCCCGTGCCCCCTCCTCCCCGTGCCGGAGCTGGCTTTGGAGCCAGCAGGCCTCGACACGGGGGCAGCCACCGGGCCTGGGGTGCCGGGCTCGGCGGGACCGCCGGCTCTCCCGGGGGCTGGGTGCTGCCGACCCGGCCCCGATGGTATCGCGGCTCCCCCAGCAGTGGTGAGGGGCCCGGCCGGTCCCCGCTCCGATGGCTCCACACTGTCACGGGGCACATCCACACCGAGCTGCCAAGAAGCTGGGGGGCTTCTGGGGCTCGGCTGGGGAAGGGGGAACCAAGCTGCCTCCCGCCCCTATGGCCCCTGGCCTCACTGCTCAGCCCGCAGCATCCTGCGCCGGGGCCCATTGTTCGGCCGCGCCGGGCTGCGGGGCAGGATTTCTTTGTCAGAGCTCGGCAATATTTTATTCTAACAATTAACCAAACACGCCCGGGCCCCCAAGCCTGTTTGTGATTATTGGAGGGCGAATTCCCCAGCCTCTCTCCCTCTTGGTGTTGGCTCCGCCTGGGGCTGCACCGGGTGGAAGGGATCCAGCCCCTCTCCCACCCGCTTAGGGTTGGGGACCCCCAACCGTGCCGACAGCCCCCCACTCCTGCAGCCAGCACTGGGGGGCTCGGTGGCCTCGACCCCCTCGGGAGCCCGCGAGCATCGCCCGCATTGTCTCGGCAGCAGCGGAATCCGAGGGGGCGCAGGGGCAGCGGTGATTCATGGCAGGGGGGATGTGAATCACAGCCCTCGCTCTCCGGGCAGGATGCGGCCCCGCGCTCCCAGCTTGCCGCATGCCAGCCATGGACCGCAGGCTTTGTCCTCCGCAGGGTGGAAGCGGCTCGCTGCCCGTGGTGGGATGGGATGGGGCCACCGCTCTTCCCGGGATGCTGGCGCAGCTTTCCCAGCTCCAGCTTCGGGGTGGGATGAGGGTGCTATGGGCTGCGGGTGCCTCCTGCATCCTGGCTCTCTCCGAGGCTCCTCGCTGTGCTTGGGCTTCATCCTCATTGCTGCACCAGTGGTAAAAAGAGCTGGAGCTTCCCTTTGCAAACTCTCCTGGAGGGTGGATTGCCCAGTGCAGGTTTCGAATCCCTGTAAAGTCCTTTGCTTGGGGCCATCTCCCTGCTGCTGCAGTTCCACGCTCTGGGCAGTGGATGCTGAGTTCCTTTCCTGTAGCTGTGGCCTGAGTTGGCAGCCCCCTCCAGGTGCTGCCCCTTGTGGGCAGGGGAATCTGGAGCTGAGGGTCGGGATGGGCACTGAGGGTGATGCTGCTCTCTGAGAGCAAAGCAGCCAGAGCCAGAGCTGCAGAGCGGCCGTCTGGATTCGTCGGGGGCTGTTAACCATCCTGTGGGAGACACCCTGAGCAGGTCGTTTCTCTGGATGCTGCCGGGAATGAACGGATGCTGGGAGACGCTGGGAGACACTGGGATGCATGCGGGAGTTTGCAGCTGCAGGGTGGGAGGACGGAGAGGGGACCAGTGCTGTGGTGCTGACCCAGCTATGCTGGCATCCTCGGCAGCTGGAGCCAGGCATGGGGCAGGAGTGAGTGCAGGCAACATCTCCTGCCTGCTGATCCTGCCGGGGACATTCCCCTGGCCCTCCCTGCGACTGCACGCACACCACTGCCTAAACCTGCTCCTTCAGAGCCAGAGCTCCTTCCTCAGCGCCGCTGTCTGGCTCCGGGCTCTCAGCCTGATCCTGGATCTTAAAATACAGCGAGTCATCGAAGCAGAGCCGCTCGGGCGGCCGGGCCAGGCAGGGCAGCCGGAGGGCAGCACCGGTGAGCAGCCCGGCGAGCAGCGAGGCACCGACGGCCACCGCCAGCCCCGCTGCCTGGCACAGCGCCTGCCAGCCCGCCCCACGGCCCCCCCACTGTCCCTCCATCACCTCGCTGGCATTGCCCCCAACGGGGGACAGCTGGGAGGGATGGGACCCAGAGGTGTCCTTGGATGCCACCAGGACGGCCACGACGCTGGCTGCGGCGCCGAGGATGCCGGGCAAGCCGTGGAGATTGTGGATGCCGCACTGGTCGTGGAGTGTGAGCTTCCTCCCCAGGAGCGGGGTGAGGAACCTGAAGCCGAGGACACACACCACAGCCGAGAGGCTGCCCAGGGCAAGAGCGGCCACTGGTGGCATGGCCATGTCAGCCACCACGCCGATGGTCACCCCGCCGGCCAGGCTGCCGTTCTGCAGGTGGCCCGGGCTGAGCTTCCCGTCCCTCTCCAGCAGGCTGGAGGCCACCACAGTGGTTATGGCACTGGCACTCATGGCCAGGAGGGTGTTCAGGATGGCGCGGTGCTGGGCATCGCCCGGTTGGCAGAGGACAGCCACGAAGCTGGGCCAGAAAACCCAGAGGATGAGTGTCCCCACCAGGGACATGAGGTCAGAGCGGGCTGTTGGGGTCTCCTTGGGGTGCAGTGGCTGCTGCGTTGCCCTGAACAGAGCCTTGGACACGCCGAGGCCAAAATAGCAAGAGAAGATGTGGATTGTGATGGTGCCGCCCACATCCAGAACGCTCAGACAGGTGACAATGACCCACTCGCTGGCGAGGTAGATGGGGATTTCACAGGTGGCCATGACAAGCAGCTGGCAGGGGCTGGCCCTCCCCAGGATGGCCCCCACGGAGATGAGCACCGTCACAGCAGCGAACTCAGAGATGAGGAGTTTGTGGAGGTCCAGGTGGATCTGGCCATGGTGGAAGTGGTGGAGCAGGCCCTGCAGCACCAGCGCCCACTGCATGGAGAAGTTGAGCAGGAGGAAGTTGTGGGTGAGGGCGCTGAACCCATAGCGGGGCAGGAAGGCCAGTAGGAGTCCCAGCCCCACCACCAGCATCACCTGGATGTCCTGGAAGAAGGGGAAGGTGCTGTAGACCTGGTCGGCCACCAAGTTGGTATCCTCCGCCTGCGCTGAGGGCTCATCATAGGTGACAAACAGGGCGAAGAAGAGGAGCAGGGCACCCTGGAAAAGCCCCAGGAAGAGGGGCAGGAGGCGACGGGGATGGGTGGAGGGTGGCATGGCCATCCTGGAGTGGACAGGAGGGGACGGTGGTCAGTGGTCAGCAAGGCACTGGCGTGAGATGACAGCTCAGCAGCGCTTCCTGGGTGAGCTCCGCTTGCTCCTACATTGGGGGTTTTATGGCCACAGTTAACTTTTAACCAAAGATCTAAGTTTATGTGCCAGAAGAGGAGGGGTTTGCTCCTCCTTTCTTTAAACACAACACCCATAAAATAGTCCCATGTTCTTGTTTGGCCGCCATAAAAGTGGACATGAGGGGCATTATGATTTTGAAGGGAAACAAGAAAAACCTGAGGTGAGGCAGACGAGGGAGAAGGAATTTGGTGAGGAGCTGGCCAGGGATGGTGGAACCATGGCACTCACCCCTCACCCCCATTTAACTTATCCCCATCCAGGAATGGGGACCTCCCTGCTGCAACCCTGGAGTGATCCTGGCAGCTCAGACAACCCCAGCTCCCGGTCTGGCTCTGCCACATCCCTCTCCAGGTTGGCTCTGGCATTGACACCACCCCATTCTGCGGGATGATGCACGCTTTCCTCATCCACCGCTTAGATTTTGAGAAGCACCATAAAGCTCCAAAGTCAGGGTTGAAAAGATCATTTTCTCACAGGTTTGCATTGGCTTAAATGGCTGGAAATTCATTAACAATTAGCGCGCGAGAAAAACAAAGCCCAGAGCAGCCAAGCAACTACCCCGAAGTTTCTGGGTTGCTGCTTAGTGTGACATTTTGCCAGTGAATGTCTGGAAAAAAAAATTCAAAAAAAAATATATGAGAACCACAAGAACAAAAGGCAGAAGGGTTGGTAAATATTTGTTCCAGAGAGGAGATATTTTTGTGCTGTCCCTGATCTCAACACCCCTGCCGCGGGCGCTGGCTCCGCGCCGCTCTTCGTCATTGTTACTGGAGGATGAGGCAGGCGAGGGCGCAAAATGGGAAACAATTGTTGAATAATCTGCGCGAGGCTCCTCTGCCAAACCCTCCCCGGCCATTTTTCAACCCAAAGATGCTGGAAATGGGGGCAACAGAGAGGAGGAGGTGGTGCTTTGAAGGCAGTGCCTTTGACGGGTGAGGAGGGGTTGTGTTGCGCCCAAGCCATGGCCAACGGCAACAGAGGGGTGGTGGGAGCAGTGGGGGTTTTGGGATGGGAGTCGGGATCTTTGTCTGCCNGGGATGGGATGGGATGAGATGAGCAGGCAGGATGCTCCCATTGCTCGTGCCTCTGCCTGCACAGGGGCAGAGCCCGACCCACCTCCTGNGGCGAGGGCGCAAAATGGGAAACAATTGTTGAATAATCTGCGCGAGGCTCCTCTGCCAAACCCTCCCCGGCCATTTTTCAACCCAAAGATGCTGGAAATGGGGGCAACAGAGAGGAGGAGGTGGTGCTTTGAAGGCAGTGCCTTTGACGGGTGAGGAGGGGTTGTGTTGCGCCCAAGCCATGGCCAACGGCAACAGAGGGGTGGTGGGAGCAGTGGGGGTTTTGGGATGGGAGTCGGGATCTTTGTCTGCCCCTAACATGTCCCTGCTGCATGGCTGGTGATGCTAACAGCAGTGGATGCTCCTATGAGGATCCCTCACCCAAGGATATGTGGGGCTGGGGTCTTCACAGTGACATTCGGCTCTGTGTGCTGTCCCTGAGGTGGCTGGGGATGGGATGGGATGGGATGGGCTGGGATGGGATGGGATGGGATGGGACGGGAGGGGACGCGATNGGAGAGTGTCCACGTGTCACCTGGCAGCCTGGGGATGATGGGATGGGATGGGATGGGATGGGATGAGATGAGCAGGCAGGATGCTCCCATTGCTCGTGCCTCTGCCTGCACAGGGGCAGAGCCCGACCCACCTCCTGTGGCTGCTGCCAGCTCCCAGCTCCACCAGGCAATGACATGAGGGACAAAGGGACACAGGCAAAGCCTCTCCCACCCCTTGCTGGTGTGAAAAAGGCAAAGAAAGGGGATTTCAGACCCCAGCTCCTCACCTGTGACCCTTTGCACACCACGCCAACCCATCAAGAGGATTTTCAAGGAGTCAGCCTGGTACAGTGAAACTTCTTTGGTTGACTGTGGGTGAGATACAAGCCCAGGGAGATGCTTGGAGCAGGTTGTGCTCCTGGGATGGAGGAGCTGGGCTGCTCTTACAGAGCTGAGGAAGCTTTTTGGCTCTGGGTCAGTGGGGGCTGGGCTCCTCTCAGTGTGGCCAGAGGTGGGTGCTGCCTGCTTGCTCCTCTCCTGCTCCCTACAGCATCTCAGCCTGCCCTTCCCACTTTGGTTTGGGGCTTTTTAAAGGTGTGGTTAAATCAAATGCTAAAAGGAAAAGCTATGGAACATGTCTTTTAAGAAAGAGACTGATTGGAAGATTTCAAGGTTATGGCACAGTGCCTCCTGCAAGGAGGAGGAGGAAGATGCCAGAGGGAGGCATCCTTCTGGAGCATCCCAGCACTGCCAGATCTGCTGGAGAGGACAAGCAGCACATTGGGAGGTTTGGGATGTAAATGCTCTCCTGGATCTGGCCATCCTCTCTGGCAAGGGGCAGAAGTGTGGGGCATCAGGAGGCCGAGGTCCCTTGCTGGACTCTGCAGGGTCAGGAGATGCTGGGGGGACACACGGGGAAGCTCCTGTGTGGGGCTGGGCTGCTGGACTCAGTGCTTGGGGATGGGGTGTTTGAGGGGGTGGCAGGGCTTGGTCAGTGGGCAATAGGGAGTTGCAGGCTCAGCAGGATGTCCTTGGACACATGATCTTTTTCCACCTGGAAATCTTGCTCTGGCAGCACTTGGGGATTTGGGATGTTTCTCTGGGCTCCTGGGATTCCTTGTGACCCACAGCCCCTCACATCCCTACCAGCAGCGCCCTCAACTCTGCCACATCCACGGGGCCAACCAACGCCACATTCCTTTGATGAGCTGTTGGGTACCACCATCCCCTTCCCTTGGGAAAAGGCCATCCTGTGAGCCTTTCCACTTCCCAAACCAGATGAGGCACAAAAAGCAGTGATGCCCAAGTGCTCCCCAGACTAAAGAGCCCGCGGCTGAGAGGGAGGAAACCCCGCTGGGACGCAGATTAAAAAATAACCTTTATGACACCTATAAAAGATGGTTGAAATTCCAAGAGGTCGCTGGGAAGGTGAAAGTCCCCCCAGCCCTTGAGCACCCCTGAAGGCAGCGAATGATTAACCCCACAGTGCAGGGTGCACCATTGGGATGCCACGGTCCCTGTGGGGAGAAGGTCCAATCTCTCCAGTAACATTTTCCAGGCACACCGAGTTTTCTCTTGGCACCAAAGGAGAAGGGATGGAGGAAGCATCTGGCGAGGGCCTGGGCAGCGGGGAGGGAGGGGAGCATTGAATTCCACCCCCCACATCCCCCTTTCACTGGGAGGGGGGTAGTTGTTTTATGGCAGGAGGACTGGGGAACCATTTTAGCAGGATCCATGCTGGGACTGCTGGAGGAGTTCCCCGCTGAGGGCTGGATACAAAGAAAAGCTGAATTAACCGAGGGTCATATAAGGCAACAGGATCTGACAGATCCGAGCCAATATATGCTGGCAGCAGCCAGTCCATGGCACTGTGAGAAACACTCCTGCAAATTTAACAAATCCCCACGGTCTAGAAAGTCATGTACAAGAAATTACTAATGAAGGGATCTAGTCATATCTGGATTTCCAGACGTTGGTCATGCTCCCACCGCGTTCTGCAGGCCATATAAGTACATGGATCTGAATCCCGGGTGCTGGAGACCAGGAGGATTGTTACGATCGTCTTGCCTGACCTCCTGCGTCAGACGAGGGCTCCCGGAGAGGAGGGGATACCGGGCGGTGGCGGCCGGATCCTGCGGCCGTGCTGGGCTGGGGATGGATGGATGGATAGAGAAGCCTGAAGGGGAGCAAGGTTTGGGAATGCTGCTGTGGTGATGGAGTGGCTGGGTGCTCCCATCACCCAGCGATGATGCTCTGGCACCCAGGTGGGTGCTGGGGACCTGCAGCTGGGGAGGAGGGAGCAGGAGCTCCAGATTCATCCCTGCAGGGCAGCACCGTGCGATGGGAAGAGACTGCTGACAACACCCCAACCTTGGCACCACTCTTCAACCCGCTGCTGCCTCCAGCCTGGAGCACCCCAAAATTCCCCATTCCCTAAAGACCCTGCCAGAAAGCCAGGCTACCTGCGGAGCTCCGACTCTGTTCCATCCCCTCCGTAGGTCCTGCACAACTGCCCTCCTGCTGCCTTAACGAGCCGGGAGTGATCACCGGGAATGTGTTCAGAGCTCCGGACCAGCTGTGACCCCGCGAGCCCCAGTGTCGGCTGTCAGGCGGCGGGCAGGGGGCCAGCCCCCTCCTCCCCAGCCCCTCGCAGCCGGGTCCTGCCGGGTGGGGGGGACACAAAGCCGAGCAGACGTCACCCCGGCATCACGCGGTCCGAGTGGCCTTCTCCATCTTGTTAGCACATTGTGTAACACAACATGTGGAGGCGCTGGGACCGCACACGCATGCACTCCCCGACAGCCCAACCGGGGGTAAAAGAGGGAGGGGGAAAAAAAAAAAAAAGAAAAACCCAAGAAAAAGAAAAAAAAAAAAAAGGAAGCAATTTAAGCTTTGAATCTTTCTCTTTAAAATGTTCTCATGGCTTCATTAGAATTTGCAGCCACAGAGGCTTTGAAGAGCATGGTATAAGGAGTGAAACATCTGGAAAAATTAGGATTAATGAAAACATAATTCCCAAGACTAAAGGAAAGATTAATCCTGCGTTACCACTTGTGTGTTCCACAGCTTTTCCCCAGCTCGTAACACTGAACTTATTAAATCGCCCTGAGCTGAGTTTTCCTTTTCTCTCTCCCTCCCCTATGGAGCCCAATGGAAGCAGCTGATGCCAAATGTAAGGATAACCAACTGTGCCGGCCAGGGCTGGTGTGAGCGCGCCCGGCCCTGCACCCAGGTGGGCACCCACTGCCCAGCAGCCCTGCGAGGGGTCCCTGGGTGGGCGTGGGGGTCCCATGGGTTGTGGGGTGGTCTGCACTGGGCTGGTGGGTGCTGTACCCCGTTGGGGCTGCACCTGCTCCTGCCTGGGGTCCTGAGCAGGATGGGGACTGACCAGCTCGTGGGATGGGGGATGCTGGGGAATTAAAGATGAATTAATTAACGCCCTGCTCTGCTGCTGGATGCTTGGCCAGAGTGAGACCGAAGTGGCCCTGAGGAGCTGGTGTTTCTGGGGGGAGTTTCTGTGAGAGCAAGGGTAGCCCTGGTGATTTGCCATGCTGTGCCATGCTAAGCCATGCTGTGCCATGCTGTACCATGCTGTGCCATGCTATGCCATGCTGAGCCATGCTGTGCCATGCTGTGCCATGCTCTACCATGCTGTGCCATGCTGTGCCATGCTGAGCCACACTGTACCATGCTGTGCCATGCTGTGCCATGCTGAGCCATGCTGTGCCATGCTGTGCCATGCTGAGCCACGCTGTACCATGCTGTGCCATGCTGAGCCATGCTGTGCCATGCTGTGCCATGCAGCACAGTACGGAGTGGTGCCATGCCACACTACTCCATACTCTGCTGTGTCGTGCCATACCGTGCTGTGCCACACAATTCCCTGCTATGCCATGCTGTGCTGTGCCATGCTCTGGCACCACCCCTGCTCCAGGATCCGGGCTGTGACCAGGGAGTTGGGACATGCCAGCCCCGTGTTTGGCTTTGCCACTGCAGCACTGGAGGGTTCTGGGGGGTCACATTGGCTGTGCCAGGCCCTGTTCAAGCCCCCTGGACAGTGCAGGCCTGGGCAGCTTTGAGTGGAGCTCAGCCACACTGAGGGACCCTCTGGGGAAGATGCTCTGGGGTGACAGACCCTTTGTCCCTGTAAAATCCTGCCGCAAATCCTCTCTGTTGGGGCGGTGATGCCACGAGCAAGTACCACTGGTGGGTGCCAGCACCGGTTTGGAGGGGTCACATCGGATGTTTGTCCCTGCAGCTTCATCACCACAGATGCTGATCATCACAAACGGGTGGGGCTGAGGTCAGAGCGTGTCCCTCCCCAGACCAAGAGGCTGTGGAACCGTGGTGCTTCTTGGGAAGAAGGCAAACAAGGAGAGCTCACTCCATTATGCCCCCGCCCGTGCCGTGATGGGCACAGGGAGGCCGGACACTGCCAGCTCCACACCTAGGCTGGCTCAGCTGAGCAGCCCACCACAGCGATCCCGGCAGCTGGAGCCAGCAAACAGCTGCAGCCCCCTGCAAGGATCGGGATGCTCCGAGGGATGGGGACAGAGAGCAGCACCCGTTCTGCGAGTCTCTGCTGGGATTTGGGTGGGCTCTTGCCTGCTGGGTGCTCCCCACGATGTCAGGGTGAGGGATCCAGATGTTCTGCATCCTCTCCTTGCCTGCTGCCCCGGATTACGCCAGGACTGCTTTTGGATGGGGCCGAAGGTGTGTTTGAGCCATGTACGGGAGAACAGGGCTCACCTTGCCCCAGGCCTGGTCGAAAAAGGCTGCTTTGCCCCACACACGGTGTTAAGGAGGAGGCAGCGTGCCCAGGCCACTCCCCAAGAAGGGGAGGCTCCCGAGGGACTCAACGGGACCCCTCTCTCCCTCCTTCCCACGCTGCTGTCCCGCTCAGCTCCGGCTTGTTTTCCAGAGAGGAAACCGGCAACCTTGCTATTATTTTTTTTCTAATTTTTTTTTTTCTATTTTCCTTTTTCTCCCAGTGTGAGCGGCGGGGCCCAGCTGGGGGGCAGCGGTGCCGGGTGCCGGCGGGCGCCAGGTGCCGGCGGGGCGGCGCGGGAGGTGCCCGTCGGCCGCGGGGGGACAAAGCCGGCGACGGCCCGCGGAGCTCGCGGCCGTATTGTGTGAGCGAGGAGGAGATGGATGAAGGTCACATCCTGCCACTCTTCCGATGCCCGGCACCAGGAAAAAGCTGCGCTTTGTAAATATAAAAATAAACAACAAACTCTTCCCCCCATTTACCACCTTCCCCCCGCCCCAAAGAAAACAACAACAGCCCCCGCGGTATCGCAGCCACCTGCTCGGGGAAGTGATTTTTCATATAGGCAGGAAACGGGGGTCTAATTAAATCTGGGGTCAAGAACATAAAGGGAGAATGAAGTTTATTTAGGAGTCCTCGAGGAGGGCGGGCGGGCGATGCTCAGCAGGGCTGTGGGGGAACCATAGGATGATATTTTGGTGGGGCTGGGAGGGAACCTGGAGGTGTTTTGGCCGCAGGGTGGGTGGCAGGGCATCACCTTCCTCCTGCCAGCGGGTCCAGCGTGCCACAGCGGACAGTGGTGGCAGTTCGGTCCTCACCAGGGCAGGGATGCTCCGGGGGACTCCCCACTCTCCCTATCCCCCTGCGGGTAGAGAAAGGAGCCCGGGGAGCGTAACGCTCAGACCTACAAGAGTGTCCCCAAGCCTTCAGCGAGATCATATGAGGTTCCTGTTTCACAAGACGGAGGATGGCATTTCCATTGTGCTCGCCGGGGATGTGTTGCAACGGGGCAGCCGCTTCCATCCTTTGTCCTCCTCCCCGCAGAGGAGGAGTTTCAGCCTCTGCCAGGGTGACCCGTCACACCCTGCCTCCCCCGCCACCAAATTTGGCTCCACTGGCCGCGGCAGCCCTCCTCGGCGCGTCCCGTCCCCAGGCATCGCCCCACCGCCAGCGCTCTCCGGCTCCAGAGGTGCCTTCTTGCAGCCACCGCGCTGGGTGCCCTCGGCCGGGGGTCCCCACCAGGTCAGGGACACTCCAGGAAGGTGACACCACCTCGAGCCGCTCCCAGCGCTGACCCTGGGGTGCTCCAGGTGCCTTCCTCTGCCCGCTGCAGGGCTCCTGCCTAATTTTCAACATCAATTATCAAACGAGGGACTGACCCCACCAAAGCCCAGCTAGGGACCCCTGGGTGCTGGCAGCAGCCCCAGCTCCCCGGGATGATGCCACCACCACGGCCCCTCTCCCATGCCCGCAGTGGGCAGCTTCCAGCTTTTAGGAAGCACTGCAGAGACCTTTGCCTTTGGGTCGGGTGCTCCCAGCCCGGACCCGCTTTCTATTCCCCAGCTGGGGTGTGCCGAATATAAAGTATCACAGCATTGTTATGAAAAATAATTCAAACCCACCAAAAAGGCCAGCAGCAGACGGAAGGGCGAGATCGGAGCAATCCAGGCTGGCTGTAACCCTTCGTGGGCAGGCAGGGCAGGACAGGCAGGGGACCAGCATCCACATCCCAGCTCTGCCCCTGGTGTTTGCGGGTGTGGAAGGGAAGGTGATGGTCTGAAAGCGTCCCAGTGCAGACTGAGGGCAGGACAGGGAATGGTTTCCCATGGGAAAGGAGGAACTCGTGCCTAGGGGCTCATAAAACAGCGGGGTTTTTGGACAGGCTTTAGGGATGCTGGGGAGTGCCCTCATCCCCAAATTCCTGCTGAAGGATGGGACACGCAGCCTGGGCACCACTCAGCCCGGTGGCCGCCCATCCCCACCCTGCAGCAAGGCGTCAGGTCCCTTCTGTGACCACTGATGGGACGCAGGTGCCACCCGCCACATGGAGGTGTGTCCCCTCCCTGCCACCAGCATCCCGAGCCGGGTACCAGGGGTGGCGCTGCGGACGAGGACGCGTCCCCAGCCGCGGGCCTCGCTCCAGCTGGGCGCTGTTTTGTAAGGACTCCTGGGCCTCTGCGGCGCAGAGATAAGCCCAAGAATTCGCCGTCAGTTCCAAATATCCCGTCCGCTTCCTCCCGCCGTCCTCGCCGCCGCTCCAGCCCGCTTGTCTCATTTCCGCAGCAGCGTGCTGGGGAGCGCTTCCTGTTTTCCCCCCGGCCCCGGGGCGGCGGCGGGGGGCTGAGGAGGAAGGGCAGGACAATGGGCGCAGGTCGGGACGGGCAGCTGCCCATCGCCCGGGATGAGGGTTCCTCGGTGGCCCGGGATGGGGCTGGGAGGGAGGGGGAAGGCGGATGGCAGGTGGCAGCAGCGGGGACGTGGGTCCTGGGCTGAGCTGAGAATGCGGATGGGGTTTCTTTCCTTTCCTTTCACGATTTTTTTTTTTTTTTTTTTTTTTTTTGTTTTTTTTTTTTTTAAAANTTTTTTGTCTTCAAGGGCTTTGCTGTAAATCAAACCAAGCTCCCTAGAGAGCGCCGTCTCCGTGCCGCAGTGGGAGCCCCTGCTCCAGCTGAGCATGAGGACAGGAGTGAAGCCGGGTGGAGCACAGCCCCGGGTGGGGGGACCCTGCCCTCTATGGGACAATCGCCCCCCCTGCAAGTCGCATTTTAGGGTCCCTCCAGTCAAACCACCCACCACAACCCTCTCCTCCCCAGCCACAGCATGGGAGAGCAGCATCCCCACAGGACTGCCACTTCCCAGGAGCTGTGTCACGGGGCAGGGGCTTAGGATGTGGCTCCCCTATCCCAAAGTGCAGCTGTGAGAAAAGAGGGATCCACTTCGGGGCTCTGCTCTCTCGGAGCCTAGCAACCTCCTGCCACAGGTAGGACCAGCCAGTGGGCAGCCCTGTGTCCCCATGTTTTTGGGGCTCTTGCCCTCCGGTCCTGGGCTGAGTGTGAGTGTTTACTCGGTGCCTTTCTCACCGCTCGCAGCGTGGCAGGAGTTATTCAAAGGCGGACGGAAGCGAGCGCAGCAACTGAAACAACAATGGAAAGGAAACAGAGCTCGAAAAATTCTCCGTTCATAAATCAACTGAACTGCAGGTGATCCCTGGGCAGGAGCGAGCTGAGGAAGAGACACGGCTCGGCTCAGCATGGCCGGCAGCCAGGCAGGCTCCGGCCCCCCAGGCAGGGCTGGGGGAGGCCGGGATTTCCCAGGGTGGTCCCGAGTGATGCTGGGGTCGGTGTCCATGTCCCCGGGGCTGCACATCGGGGACTTTGAGGCAGGTGAGGTGCAAGCGTTGCTGGGTTTATTTTTACTACAAATTTTTATTATGTGTCTGGGTGAGAAAGGTGAAGCTGTGCTGGGTGGAGTGGGTTTGTGGGGTCAGCATTGCACGCACACGCACAGGCACACTCCTGCCTTCCAGGCCAGAGGAATGCAACAAGCCCAGGGATGTGACGGAGTGCAGGGACTGTGCCACAGCCCCTCATGGCCGGCAGAGTGGAGGGAAATGATAAGTTTGGTGCTTGAGGGGGTGCAGAGCAGCCCCATGCTCTTTATTCCTCTCCATGCCTGCTTTTTGGGTTGAAATCCATCACTTTGGAAGCAGAGAAGCCAAAAAGGTATGGGTGAGCATGGCTCCAGTCTGTGGCTGTGCTGTGGGAGATGTTGGGGTTAACGGGAGATGACTGAGGGTTCTCAGCAGCATCAGGCCATGGCTCCTTGCTGGGATCTCATAAAGGCTTTTTCCTCCTTAGGAAATAGAACTGCCGGATTGGGACAGGCTCCTTGGTGCTGGCAGCATCGCTGTACGGGCAGGGGATAGGCATGGTTGAAAAATCTCCCTCTCCTGCCTCCAGTTGTGTCCTGCAGCATCTTGCTGCAGGCAAGACGGGGCCCAGTTTGGACAAACCTAGCTGTCCCCTCCTAGCTGACCCCCTGCCAGCTCCTGCAAGCTGAGACCCAATCCTGGGGACACCAAAAGAAACCTTTGGGACCAGTGGATGGCCCCAAGGACCAGGCTGGTGGCAGTGGGCTGACCTTACAGCAGAGGAAATGATCTAGTTGTGTTCCCCGCACTGGGAAAACCAAGAGAGATTGCATGTCCCCCTCTGCTGCTATCTGTCCTCCCTCCTGTGATTTCCCTGTCATCTTGTCTGTTGGCAGAGCTGGAAAACTGGGAGACCACCGTAAATAAATCCTGTGTCTTTAAGCCGTTTTGTACAGTACAAGAAAATGCACTCGTTGAATTACAGCTTTTTAATCAAATACATGTAACCATGTCACTTAAAGTGCTCGCGAAAAGCAAGGAAAAAAAAACCCAACACAATTGGAAGAGCATGATATTAAAACCAGCTGCCTGCTTACCCCCACCACAGTTAATAGTTTTTGAATGTTCTGAATGAGAGAGAAACCAGAGCCAAGCTCCACTTTCATGTCCATCTTTCTGATCAAACCCTGTCAGATGAGGGGAGCCGGGCAGCCTGGCACAGAGGCGGGGGATGCGGGAGGGCTGCGCTCCCTTCTCCTGCCGCTTTGCCCATCCCTTTGGGTGTTCTCCCCGTGGTGATGGGATGTGGGACCCCACGGTCTTCCTGCAGGCAGAGCAGCGCTGCCTGACTGGGACCCAGCCTGGAGATGGGAGCACAGGTTGCCCAAGCCATGTGGAGGTGAGGGATGCTGCTCTGGGACATCACCACCATGTTGTGTGTCCCTTCCTGACCAAATTCAACCCAATTCTACCTCTTGATGCTTCTTCCTGCAAGTTGGCATCACCAACCGTTCCCCTGAGGCACTGCGGTACCCGCAGCATCCCTTCCTCTGAGCATGCCAGTGCGGTGTCACATCCCCGTGCCCCATTCCCGTGGGACACACATGCCAGGACCACCTCAACGTCTGCCTCTGGCCTCGCTGGCCACCGGCCCCCCGCCCAGCACAGCCTGCCAACCACCCGAGCTGTGCAGTTCCCCTGCAACGTGGACCAATGCTCATTAAGCATGAGGCAGAGACCACCAAATATGTCAAAACACACTTAAAATTTATTGTTTCATACCATACATTTGAGTCTCTTGAACGCCGGCCAGTGTTTCTCCCTCTCCGCGATGGGGCCTATCTGCTGTCACCGACGCTTCGCGTAGATGTGCAGCCCGCTTGCTTGCTGGCTTTTTTTTCCCTCCCCCTTCTTTCTTTAAGTGCAAAATACAAACAATTGATGGAAAATGTACATTTGTTCCATATGGGATGGTCGGAGTGTGGAGAGGAGCCAGCAGAGGCATTTTTAGGCAGACTCCTCTCTCCAGCGGATGGCTGGATGGCTTCCCAGAACGGCCCCGCGCGGCCTGGCCTGACTCTCCTGACGAGCTTCAGACGCTCTGTGACGCTCCCACGACGGTGGGGGGGACGTGATTCAGTTCCCTGAAGGGATCAACCCCCCTGGGCTGCCGAGCACAGGCAGAGGGAGATCTTTCAACCAAAACCACTGTAACATCCCGGAAGAGTTGAGCTCGGCTGCGCAGGAGGCGATGGGGAGACTTGCTTTAGGACTTGCATAGGAAGTTGAGTTAGGCTGGTTGGGTTGTGTTGGTTTAGGTAGGCTCAGTTGAGTGGGTTGGCTTTTGCTGGGTTATATTAGGATAAGTTGATTAGGTCTTTGGGATATGTTACATTGGATTAAGATTGGTTAGGATGGGTTAGTTTGGTTGGGTTGGTCTGGGTTGGTTTGGATCGGCTTATTTGGGGTTGGGTTGGCTGAGTTGGGTTATGTTGGGTTGTGCTGGGCTGGGCTGTGTTCAGTTGTGTTGGGTCGGGTGGATCGAGTGGGCTGGGTTATGTTGTGCTGTATTGGTTGTATAGAGTTGAGCTCGGCTGCGTTGGTTTGTGTTGGTTTGTGTTGGGTTGTTTTGGGTCGTGTTGGGTCGTGTTGGGTTCGATTGGATTGGGTTAGGCAACCTCTGGAGAACAACCCAACCCTTCCATGACCCTTTGGCTTCCGAGGAAATCACATCATTGCTGACTCACCTCAGAAGAGAAGCACAAAGTGGTTCTGACAGATGTTGTGGGGCTCAGTCAGCTCAGAGCCAGTGAGAAGAAGCCCCCAAACTCCCCCACGTCTCACGCAATGAGAGCCAAGCCTGTCTCCTTCACAGGGACCTGTCCTCCTCACAGGGACCCCAGCACTGTGCTGGGCGAGCAGATGTTGGTGTGGGGCATGGGCCTGGGGGGCCAGGAACTTGTGGTGGTCCTAAGGCAGGGGAAGGAATGTGAGGGCTGGTGGGGGCAATGCTGGAAGCTGGGGGAACACAACCAAAGATCCACGAGAGATGTAGAGGCTGAACTTAGCAGCAAGAAAAAAGCTGAAGAGTTTCAGGCTGTGCAGATTTCCCAGGGCACATTAAGGACTCCTTGCTGGCTTATTTTCTTTTCTTTTGCAAAACCTGTAATATTTATGATACCCTAATTTCTGTTCCCGACCTGCAGAGAATTCCTGCTGCTGGGAGCAGAGCTGGGGAGGGCACCCAGCCTCACCCGAGTGTTCCTGCTGCCCGGCAGCTCAGGGCATGGCACAGAGGAAACGGGGCCTTTCCTGTCTGCGAGGAGCACTGAGATTTCCAAACATTTCCTTTCCCAAACTGAGCTGCAAAGAAGAAAGTTAGGGAAGGCTTGGGAACTTTGCTTCTGCTTGACCAGGAAAAGTTGTTCTGGGAACATTTGAAACCTTTTTTTGCATTTCAACCTTTTCCCTTCGGTTAACCTCCCACCACAGAATGCTGTTACCTCTCCAAAGGCTTTGCCTCCTGTCTAAAAAAAACTGGAAACTTTTTTTTCCAGTGCTCTTTTTCTCGAGTCAGGAAATGTTTTGGAACTGTTTCCCACAAACAGATTTGGTTTTGATAATTTTTTTTTCCTGGAAGAGGGGGAAAAATATAAATCCCATCAGTTGGTCTAGAGAAGCTGCCTGGTGCCACATTGGGGAACCAGCACTGGCAGCATCTTCTTTTTCCCACAGATGCCCCTACGCCAAGCACCCAAAATACACGGAGCAAGAGGCTCTAATTCCCTGTTCATCCCAGCTGGGATGACTTCATCAAGGCTGTTGTGTCAGTGTTCCTGCCCTGATGGTGAGCTCCAGGCTGGGATAGCTGGGGCTGCCCAGGAGCTGCCACTTGCCACCCTGTGCATCCCACTTGCCCCTGGCTGAGCCACAGCCTCAGCCTTGTGGTTGGTGAGCCCGGAGCTGAGCGCTGCCGGGCCGGGCTGGCTGGCACATGAGGTTTTAATATTTGGGTGGGTGATGTCATCGAGCGCTCCGTAACGCCATAAAAAATCCAGAACCTCTATAAAGCTGATCTGTGAACCTCCAGCAGAACACACACACACACACACACACACGGGTGTGTGCACACGGATACGCACATGGATACATGGACATGGACAAACACACGTGCACATGGAGGGATGCAAACATGGATGCACCTACATGTGTGTGCACAGACATCTCCACAGACAGATGCACACATGGATACACATGGAAAAACACGTGGATACACACGGAGGAGCGCGTGGATCCACGTGGAGGAGTACAGGGATGCATGTGCAGGCTCAGACACACAAAGGGGTAACAAAAAAGATGCACAAAAAGGGGCAGCACACACATGCAGAGGTGCACACACGTGGCTACACACATGCACACACCCCCCCACCCAGATCCAGGCGCATGGATACCCAGGGATGTGCACACATGGATAACGCACACACGGATGGATGTGAACACGGATGCACACAGGGGTGGATGTTCCTCTGGATGCACACAGTGATGCAGGCACACACGTGTGCTTGCACACCCGCTCATGCTGATGCACACCAATGCTTGCACACGTACAGCTTTGCACATGGGACTCACGCACAGCTGCACACGTGGGTAGAATCCACTGCCCCACACCCCCAGGGGACACAGAGCAGATGCCACCTGCCCATAAAGCCCAGGTAGGATCTGGCACCACCTCCCCTTCTCCCTGCATCCAAGGAAAGCCGGCAGGATGGGCTGTCAGGTTTTCCATTTACCTGTCAAGTACCTTCTCCATATTTCTGTGGTAACGACCTGCTAAAAGCCCCTTGCTCCTCCTCCCCAGCCCAAAACCATCCGGCCCCGAGCTTTGGAGAGATTAAGTCATAAAAATCGGAAGGGGCTGTGCAGTAACAGCCCCAGCCTGAGCCATAACGGCAGTGAAATCATCCCCAAACTATGTCAGCTCCAGCCATTTCCAGTCCCACGTCACACCTGAGCCACCGGCATGCAGTGAAAGAAAACACTGGGGGATGGTTTCCTGGCCCCAGAGTGGCTGTATGGGTACAGGGGCAGGGGAAAGATAAAAATAATATGTATGTTAAAAATATATAAAAGTAACATATAAAATATTGAAAATACGAAAAAAAATAAATCTACAAAAATATAAAAATAAAATCTAATGTATAAAAATAAAACAGATCTACATAGGACTAATATATAAGACATGAAACAAGATATAAAATTATAAAAATAATATGTAAAATAAGAGGTGTGGTTAAAGCCCAACGAGGAGCCAGCACCCTTTCCAAGAAGCAGCACCTCTCCCAGGTTCAGCTGAGCCCTCTGCCCTCCTGATGGAGTCTGATCAGCCCCTGTGCCTACCACTCTCACCAAACCTTGGATTTGGAGTGGGACAAATCCTGTCCTGGCCATGGCTAAACCATGATGCTGCAGCAGTGACACTGTGGAGAGGCACCTGCCCCAACCACTGCTGGGTCTGCACCAGCAGAAACCAAGTTGGTTTGGGACATTTCTTGATAAAGTTGATGTCAAAAAAGTGAGTTTAGGTGAAAAAGGCTGTGTGGAACACTGAGTGATGGTAGGAGGTGGCATCCTTAGGAGTCTGGCACAGGTCTTTCTGCCTTCTGGTATCTGCTCTGGTTTTTTTTCCTCTCCTTTCCCTTCTGTTTCCCTGTGACCTGGGGTGGGGCTGGCCAGCGAGGTGGGGCTTTCACAGCAGCTGTGGCTTCAACGTGGTGTATTCTTGGTGCAGTTATGGGTGGGAATGACCACCCATTGCAGCTTTCAGTATCTGCTGTATCCCCACAGCAGCATCCTGGGGCATGAATCACAGAGTGGGTTGGGTTGGAAAGGACCCTAAGGGTCATCAAGTTCTAACCCCCTGCCATGGGCAGGGACACTTTCCATTAGACCAGGTTGCTCCAAGCCTAATCCAACCTGACCTTGGACACTTCCAGAAATGGGGCATCTGCAGCTTCTCCAGGCAACCTGTGCCAGTGCATCAACACCCTTACTCTAAGCACTGCTTGTATCTAATATAAATTGACCCTCAGTTTAAAAAACAAGGAGAGCTGGCACAGCCTGAGCCATGGGGAAAGAAGGGTTTTTCTGGTGCAGAAAAGTGACTTAACATTTGCTCCTCAGTGTGAGGGACAGCGGCTCTCCCCAGCACGGCGGGGCAGCCGGGCAAGGACTGGCCTGCTCACCGCTGCTTTGAACAGCAGGAAGTGACCGCATCCATGCCTGGAAGGTACCTGGAAGCTGGGGGCTGGAAAATAACTCAGGGCTTTCTTCTCCCCCCCCCCCCATCTCCTTCCTCCCAGGCCACTTCGGGGAGCGGAGCGGGATGGAGCCCATAGCCGGCTGCTTCCTTTCATAGTCATCAGCGGCGGCACAGGATGCTTCTCATTTGGTGTTGTGTTTGTTTGCTGCAGCGCGGGTTCTGGCACCCGCCGGGCGCCCGCCAGCCCTCCCGTGTAGGTAGTGAGGTCATTTTTCCATGTATTCCCCCTTTTTACATACTGTATATGGAAAGACAATGAAGCGCCTTTGTGGCGTTCCATGGGAACGCGTCGCCAGCCCCCGGAGTGGTCCCGTTTATTAGCGCTTCACATTCAACAACAACAAAAAAAAGTGAGTCAGGATTGAGTCCTGTTAACACTAATGTGAATTTAATTTAGGAGAAGCTTGAAAATTAATGTCATTTGTTAAATATCCATTTCCCCTAAAAGGCAATTCTTTGCCAACAACAACAACAAAAAACCCTCTTCTTCTATTCAATTTTTTAAATTTTTTTTTTTAAACAGCCTTTTTTGGCGATATCAGCCTGGTTTAAATCACTCGGCGCTCAAGGAACGGATGCCACCGGGTTTTAAGCAACAGATTGTTGTTTCTCCTTTTCAAATTGAACAAAAAAACTCCCTGTAAATCATACAGTGATTCACAGGAGGGGGATGAAGCTCCGGCAAAGCACCAGCAGCTCTGAGCAGGATCCGGCTGGGCATGGTGATGTCTCGGCAAGACCTGCCACTGCTGGAGCCGGGAAGCAGCCAGTGAAGGCCAGGAGGAGGAAAAGCTCTGGTACATGGAGTTTTCTTCCAGCTCTGAGGATTGGAGAGAAGGTGTTGGAGCAGCCTGGCTCTATTTTTGGGGGGTTTCATGGGAAAACAGGGTGAGCCATGGGACCGCGCATCGATGTGCTGCCAGCCTGCCAAAACAATGACCACACCAAGGCTTGTTTCGGAGGAGGATATCACATGTTTTATTATATTTTAATCTGAGAACAGCTGTTTTTCCTGCTGGGAGCATCTCCGGGCGGCATGGCGTGGTGCTGTGGGGTTAGCACCAGAATCCCATCCCATCCCATCCCATCCCATCCCATCCCATCCCATCCCAAGCCACCATCCGGTGCCGAGCCGAGCAGAGCCGCGCTCGCGGAGCCCGAGGCGGCTGACGGGGCAGGCGGGCGGCAGCTTGGAAATTAATACATTTGCCAGGTTGTCAAAACATTAATCAACGGATACAAAAATCTGGAAATGGTTGGGACAACATGTATTTGCGGAAAATATGTGTTCACACAACAAGCACACAAGATGGGAACAATTATATGAAGATGTTTTAATAATTAACCAGAATAAAACAGTTTGCTCTCCATACAGTTCTAGACAATAAAAGTGTTTGCAGTCATATTTTTCTTTTGTACAAAATTCCAGTCAGTTGTTCCTCAATATTTACATTATCATTCCCTTTTCACAAAATATCTCCTTTTTTCCCCCCTTCTTTTTTTTTCTTTAAATCCAGCTCTGCTACATAAATGCTTTAGATCTCATGGATATCCCTTGATTTCTTTTTAAAAAGTCTAATAAAAAACCCCAAAAGACATTAAATACCATTTTATATATAAAAATGCTTAGTAAAAATATAGTTTTGTTGCCCAATTAAAATATATTGCTGAGAATACAGTAAAAACTGTCCTAAAGCCCACCCCTAATGGGCGCCGACTCTTTAACAGCCCCGGCAAAGTCTTTCTAAAAGCTTTTCCCCCCTAGAAGTTTGCCTGTCCTTGGGTTAAATACTGGGGACAGGTCACTTTGGCTCATCCTGGTGTGATTGTTTCAGGCAGGATTTACTGGAATTGGCTTGAAAATGCCCGTTGGAGCTGGTGGGAGCTGGAGCTGTGGCCTGCCGAGGGCTGGAGCGGGGAGCACGGCGGGGAAAGGCGACTATCTGTGTTATATAGTTATACGGTATATCAGTGAGTTCAGCATGGTCTGTCTCTAAAAAAATTAAAAAAAAAAATCAAAATAAAAAAGAACAAACAAGAAAGCGATGCATTTAATGAGATACTCTAAATATGATGGAGCTCGTGGTTAAAGGAGGATGGCTTTTTGTTTTTAGAGGAGAGTCGGGGCTCTCCTGGTGCACACATTGGATGGTGGGGTCAACCTAACCGGTGATGCAGGGGCTATAGTAAACAGCACTGCTGGCATCGGACAAGGCGGATATCAAACTGCTCTCCTCGCAGGAGATGCTTCTAGGAGTCACTTTGGACAGGGAGACATGGTAAGGGAGGCCCGAGGCTTCGGGACGAGTCCTGCTCATGTTCAAATACTGGTCAAACTCATTGCGGTCAACGTCTGTCCAGAGCTCGGTTTGGTTCAAGTGATCCACGCTCTCCATGTGGTGGGCTTCAGGCGGGGGCGACAGCTGGCCCAGGTGGGCGGAAAGCCCATTCTGAGTTCCTGAGCACATCTGGTTGTAGTAAAGGCTGGAGGGATGGGGAGTCCTCATGGCGTCGGCCAAGTGTGAGGGGGTCTGCGCGTAGGGCACGGCCACGTCCCGCCCCATGCACTTCTCCTGGGGAAACTCCATCTGGTGATGGTGGTGGTAGCCGCGAAAGGGCATCATGTTGCAGTCATCCTGCATGTGCGGAGGGAAAAACGCCGGCTCGGTCTGTTCCAAGACATCCAAGGGAGACATCTCAGGAGTTGGCAAGCCATAGTTTTCAATATCCGACCCCATGGAGTGGAGTTCTCTGAAGTGGTTAAGTGGGGGAGGCTGGGGGTGGCCCGGCTGGCTGCCGCCATGGTGACTCATGCTGAAGTTGTCACTGCAAGGCTGGGAAAGGTTATGCAGGAGGATATTGGGTTCCATCCTCTTGATTTTCTTGGCTTGCTTCTTTCTCCTTGGGCGGTACTTGTAGTTGGGGTGATCCTGGAGATGCTGGATTCGCAGTCGCTCTGCCTCTTCCACGAAGGGACGCTTGTCGCTGGCGCTCAGCGCTTTCCACGATTGGCCTGGAAGAGGAAAGAGAAGCTCTGTGAGAGCGGCTCAGCCACCCGGCACTGGCCAGGGCATGGGGACACCCAGGGAGAGGCAGCCGAGGGGTGAAGGCCTCCCACAGATGGCTTGGCACCTGAGTGGGGTCTCACTGCTGGCATAAGAAAGGGCTGGGGAATGGGGTCCCAAGCCAGGCTGTTCCCTTGTCCCAGCAGAAGGCTCAGGCAGTGCCCAGCACTTCAGTGCTGTGGGACAATGAGGGTAGATGGAATGGAAACTCCTCTGCCAGGGCTGGGGATTCTGCCTCCCACCGCCCCTTGGCACAGTCCACAGTCCCTGCTTCCCCGCATCCCGGTTTCCCTGCAGCCCATAGCTCTGCAGACCAAATCACCCATCCCAAAAACTCACAGCACCATATCCTGAATCCCACATCCCCACATCCCGCAGCCCCGTGTCTCTGCATCCTGCTGCTCTGTCTGGCCATATCCTGCTTCCCGTAGTCCCGCATCCTGCAGCTCCATTTACCCATATCCTGCTTCCCGTGTTCCCACATCCCGCATCCTACAGTCGTGCATCCCGCATCCTGCAGCCTGTATTCCCATATCCTGCATCCCTGCAGCTGTGTACCTCTCAGCCCTGTATCTCTGCATCCTGCAGCCCTGTTTCTCTGCATCTTGTGTACATGGAGCTCTGTATCCTCACATCCTCACATCCCACAGCCCCGTATTCCCACATCCTATAACACCACATTCCACAGCCCTTGATCCCACAGCCCTACATCCTTACAGCCTGCAGCCCTGCATCCTTGCAACCTGCAACTGGTAGCCCTTCATTCCATATCCCTAAAGCTTGTGTCCCGCAGCTCTTTAACCTTTCAGCCCATAGTCCTGCATCCCCCAGCTCTGTATCCCACAGCACCCCATCCTTGTATCACAGCTCCTGCACCCCATACTCCTGCAGTCCACATCCCTCAGTCCTACGCCCTTGGAGCTGGGCTAGCAGAGCCCCATATCCTTTCATCCTCCATCCCGCTGCCTCGTATTCACGCAGTCTGTATCCCACAGCCCTGGACTCTCACAGCGCACATCCCAAATCCCTGTACCACGTCATCCCACACTCCCAGCCCTGAATCCCTGTACCCCAGCAGCATATATGCCTTGTTCTGTATTCCTTCATCCTGCTGCCCTGGACCCCTGCAGTTCACATCTCCAGCCCTGTATCCCTGCATCCCACTGCCTTGGACTATCAGAACAAAACCCACCTATCCCTACACCCCCAGCCCCATACCCCAGCATCCTGAGCTCTGTACCCCCGCATCCTGCAGCCCTGCACTCCTGCAGCCCACATCCCCAGATCTGTACCTCTGTATTCCCGTATTCCCAGCCCTGTACTCTCACATCCCTGTCTGCTCAGCTCGACACCCTCCCCATCCCACAGCGCTGCCTGAATTGCAGCCTGAATCCCCAGCCCCACATCCCCATGTCCCTAGCTCTGTAAGCTTGCATCCCACAGCCCTGTACTCTTGCAGCCCGCACCCGCAGCCTGCATCCCCGCATCTCCAGCCCCGTAACGCAGCATCCCCGCATCCCTAGCTCCATACTCCCGCATCCCCAGCCCC